>CAJNOP010000676.1:0-82044 GCA_905250075.1 Rotaria sp. Silwood1 | reverse complement strand
ACTATTCAACTATTCAACTATTCGACTATTCAACTATTCAACTATTCAACTTTTCAACTATTCAACTATTCAACTTTTCAACTATTCATCTAGAATATTAGTAGCATTACCTTTCATGCTAGAGGCATTTTCTGGGATGCCACTAGCATTGCCTGGGATGCTAGAGGCATTGCCTGGCATGCTACAGGCTTTCCCTCGGATGCTAGACCCATCACCTGGCATGCTACAGGCATTGTCTGGGATGCTAGAGGCATTGCCCTGGATGCTAATATCATAATCTGTGATGCTAGAGCCATTACCTGGGATGCTACTAGCAAGCCAGAAAATGCTACTAGCGTCGCAGGTAATGCCTCTGGCATCCCAGGAGATGCCTTTAGCGTTCCAGATGATGGCTTTAACATCCCAGACAATGCCTCTAGCATCCCAGGCAATGCCTGTAGCATCCCAAGCGATGCTTCTAGCATCCACGGCGATGCTTTAGCATCCCAGGTAATGCTATTAGCATCTCGGGTAATGCCTGCAGCATCTCAGATGATGGCTCTAGCATACCAGATAGTGATATTCGCATCCCAGGCAATGCCTCTAGCATCTCAGGTGATCGCTCTAGCATCCCAGGTGATGCTTCTAGCATCCCAGGTGATGCCTCCGGCATCCCAGATAATGCTATTAGCATCTCTGGCAATGCTTGCAGCATCTCAGGTGATGGCTCTAGCATCCCAGATAATGCTATTAGCATCCGAGGGAAAACCTGTAGCATGCCAGGTGATGGCTCTAGCATACCAGATAATGATACTAGCATCACAGGGAATGCCTCTAGCATCTCAGGTGATGGCTCTAGCATACCAGGCGATGCTTGTAGCATTCCAGGTGGTGGCTCTAGCATCTCAGGCGATGCTAATGGCATCCTATGAAATGCCATTAGCATCCCAGAAGATGCTACTAGCATTCTAGGTGGTGCTATGAATCATAGCAGAGGGACTGAGAAGAAAAGTGAGCTCCAAATTTAGAGTTTACGCAGTTTGGAGCTCAGTTTTCTTGACCCATCGAGATAGACGTTGTGTGACACCCTTCGCGGCACCCACATCGAGATAGATGTGGTGTGACACCCTTCGCGGCACCCACATCGAGATAGATGTGGTATGACACCCTATGCGGCACCCACATTGAGTTAGACGTGGTGTGACACCCTATGTGGCACCCACATCGAGAGAGACGTGGTGTGAGAATAGTTGAATAGTCGTAAGTTCGACTATTCAACTATTGAATAGTTGAATAGTCGAATTTACGACTATTCAACTTTTGAATAGTTGAATAGTCGAATAGTTGAATAGTCGTAACTTCGACTATTCAACTATTCAATAGTTGAATAGTTGAATAGTCGTAAAGTCGAATGAATAGTCGTAACGACTATTCGACTTTTACATGTATGTACGTCTAAGTGAACGTTTGCATAATTCAAGTGTTTGATGTTCACACTTGAATTTATTCATACTTGGTCGAATTAACAATTGTTTCTTTTTTCCATCCAGTTGTGGATTTATAGCAATAGTGCCCTTACAACCGCCATAACGAATTTGAAGGACACTTGAAACATATTCACCCTTTTCAACATGAATACCAATTGATTTATGAATCTAAATAGAAAACAATCCTATTTGTTACATTACAAAGCATAATAGTTTTCATTAAAACACACATCATTACTTACCATGTGATTTAAGTCGGATGAGATTTGTCCAACACCATCGGTAAAATTATATTTTCCATCGGTTGTCCTTAAGTCAGGAATAACATCAACTAATTTTCTATCAATCTTTAAAGAAAAAAATGACATATTTTTTTCTCAATGAAAGATATTCATATATATATTCTTACTTCAATAGTCACTTCTGTACTCGAAAATGGTTGTGTTCTTCGAGCAGTATTCTTTGCTGGTAATCGTTCATCATCAAAATTACCCATCCATGATTCAAGTGTTTCACGAGTCATTTTACCTTCGTCTTCACAATAAAAATAAAATTGTTTTTGACGTACTTGAGATTGTGCATGATGTAAATAAATATAATGACGATTACCAAACCAAAATCCATTGTTAAGATAATATTTTAAGAATGCAACAAGTTCTTTCGAAAAATATGCTGATCCCGTATCATCACGAAATTCTACCAAAGCCATGGATTGACTTACATTGGATACATATCGAAATACTCGATTTGATCGCATAAATTTAAATGGTTTGACAATAAGACGTGTTGGTGTAAAACAAAACCATGGAATACGAACATAATTTATCCAAGTTTTATCCATTTTATAAATCGTACTATCAAGATAGAAATCATTATAAGAATTCTTAATAGTGGGTAATTTATATTGAAGAGGAAGAAAAATATTTTCCGGTAAAACCATAAACCGTCGCAATCGTTCAAAAATATAATAAATAAATTCATCATTATTATTTTCATTTAATAATTGCAAGATATTATTGTTAATAATTTGATTATAAACATGACATCCTACACTATTAAGCATATGCCAACCATATTGATAAGTGAATGTATACGAAGATATTTGAAAATGATTCTTATAAATAAAGTTTTTGTATGAAAATTTGATAGATCCAAAATATATCGAAATGCAATTATGACTAAAAAATTGTATAAAGTAACGTATAATCTCGTGGACTGAATCAGCATTTTTTTGTTGATGGTAAATCGACAAACGCATAGTTGAAAAACATGGTTGCAACTGTTCGTCACGTGTATTCTGCACCAAAAATTGACGCGTGTAACCTTTGATAGAAACAAAAAAAAATGAAAATTGCAGATTTGCAACCAATAAGAATGCTGCTATGGCTTACATACTGAAGAGAAAAAAGCAAACAAATAAAAGTGTAGTTCTTTTTCTCGTGAAAAATAACTTTACTTGACAGAAGTAGTAAAATAAAAATAAGACTTTGTTTTCTTCTACTGGGGATAACCTGCATAGGGACGTATCTCAACACTCAAGAAAGTGAGGAGCATAGCATAGGCAAGTGTCAAAGATGGAGGTCGCTGTACCAAAAGCAAGAGGATGCTGTCTTCGAAAATTTCATAAGTAGGGTGATTGTTACACCTCTGTACATACCAGTTTCTTCGTCATGGAGTTTATATTTTTCGAGATTGCCTCGTAGACATACGTGCATAATGAAGTTATGACTCGACTTTATATCAATGATAACACCATGTTGAATATCGATATTGTCTTTTTTTAGTTGATATCTTGAACATCCCATGTTAATGCTTACAAATGAATCATGTTTTGCAAAATAAATATTCCAGTTTGAATATGGTTGTTTATCAAAAAGAAACTTTGCCGCAGCACATTTGAATTCGTTTGGTGATACAAGAGAGCCAAAAGCTAAACGAACGTTGTAGTCTTGCAGTGAAATACAATCATAACGTTTATCATTTCTAGATGTCTTTAATTCTTGGGAATGATTTAAAAGATACCAGAAAGATGAAAGCTTTTTTAGATTGATTTGTATTCTGGTTTGATAGGTTCTTTGGTAAATTGGAAGGCCAAAATCATTGATTTCTTTTTGACCTACTGATGTATTCTTATTCTGAACTAAATTATCATTGAATGATTCGCCACAGAAGACAACTTCTGTATTGGATGGTATGAGCACAACAATTTCATTTTCTATGTGAATAGGCAATAATAAAATACAGAATAAATTCGGTACTTACTAATGAGCTCCATATTGTTGAGCGTTATTTGAAAAAAATGGTATAAGAAGATTTTTTGATTCACTGAAGTCAACTATTAGACTCTAACACATCAATATAAATCATGTTACATTATATAGTAGCAAAAAACCCACTGAAATTTTTTCAAATTCTCTTAGTATAGTGAATTAGTCACCAAGTCATATCTCTGTTGTTTTTTTCTTATTGGTTGATTACACCAACTCAATCTTTATTTTTTATTCCAACTATCTTCATTTGTAATCTTACAAAAACAAACGTTTCAGACAGACTCTCGTTATTTCTCTGATCAATAAAAGACAGACACGTATATAAAATAATGTATGAATCATAAAAAAGAGACCGTGAAAAGTAGTTGATCAATTTTACAAAAAATCTTTTCTTTTTTACATTTTCATTTCATTTTCTATCCCATGTCATTTTCAGAAGTCTGCAATATTATTACATACCAGACATATCCATCGTAGCTAAAAAGATCTGTTAATGTCACGATCTGATTTTAAAGAATAGTTCGAAAAAAGTTATCAATCTATCAGATTCATTCAATAAAAGAGTATTGCAACTGTGAACATCGAGATTCTATAAAAACTCATGTATTTTTTTTAATGTACCCCATACATACGTTGTCGCACCAGTGCCATTGTGCACATCTCTGGTATATGCTATCAAATGTTTTCAAAACATTTTTATGATGTTTGGGCACAATATTTTTTTTTGTAATTAGATCATCTGATCGGGAGTCTTGCAGGACGTCGCTCTACCCTGTAGAATTCAGTGAGAGTGAACAAAGTAGCAGCTTTTGGCAAGAAACTTCAAAGACATTTTGAGCATCTTTATGGCTTAGGAGTAGTCAGCCGTTGTGATAGAGTAAAATTATGCTCTGTTAAAAGAACAGCATATTTTCAGAGTGGAGGGGAAGGAAATGACAACGACAGAAGCTAGTTCTCAGGGAATTCCGTTCCTCACTCGGACACCAATTTTGGAAATTCGAAAACGAGAACTATTTCTCTCGATTTTTCAGCTCTTCGTATTTCTGAGAATGATCAACAACACTCGACTGGATGAAAAACGATCAGTGAATTATTCACAACATAGTCTATTGACATTGTAGCTCTTGAAGGTTCTGGCTAGTTCAGTCATAGTGAACGCATTTTTGGTACAAGTGGGAAAAATTCGAAAGCGAAAGTATAGACTTTGGGTGGCGCATTGATTGTTAATGACATTTTATTCTTGCAAAACTTTCAAAACATGTTGAAACACAGTAGTAAAAGATTTATGTTGACGTCTGGAAAAATTTTAAAACTCAGTGTATTTATCGTTTAGGCACCTAATAGAATGGCTAATGCAAGCGATGCTTTTAACAAGTATCTAGTATGTACGTTCTCTTTGGTTTGATCAACGAATTGAAGTCAGAAGTAATTATATCTTACTCTTTGAACCCAGAATGACAAAAGGACTAGAATTAATCATTCTTAAGATGAAAGTATTTGTTGATTCTTAAATATTTGATCAAGAAGTTAAAATGACTAAAAGTTTTCAATTTATTTTTATATTCAAGCTGAAGGATGTGTTTGCTTTTTATCAATCATACATCTATCTTTGCTCGAAACATGTCATTTTTCTATGTACACCATATATTATGTATGCAATAATTATGATGCTTCGTGGACTTCTCTAGACCAGTGTCTTATAAAACACAGTGTTGCTCTTGCAGACGAGTGGTGCCATTAGTCGACATATTGTCGTCATTGTAATATGCTTTTGATCATTTATTCCTTGGTAAGTTTTAATAAGTACTGCTGTCTTTGGTTTCTGTCGCACGATACTATCAGTATCTTTATTTCCTGTTCCATGATGTGAGCATGATGAGTGTAACGAAAAAAGAGAAATCGTAATTTTCACAGTGTGAAGAGACGTTGTTTCTAACTAATAATTGAAGAAGTGATTCATTGATTCTGATCAAATACGTGTTGTAAGGACGATACATACAGCTGAAAGTCAACATTGATCTGTCAGCGCAACAGAATTGAAAAATTAGTCATAAAAGATAAACAAATAGTTGATGATGTGTGAATTTACTGTCAAAACTTCTCATCAAATCGCATGAAATAAGCCTATGTGTAAGGATAAAATAGGAAGTGTTTTCTTTTAAATACAAAATAATAATTGATGCCGCCAAAATTTTTATTTTGCTGGAATAACTTAAGTCAGACTGCACTATTTGTGAAGATCACTTTTCTGATGGTACATTGTTGTTGAATAAACAATACTTTGTTTAGGAGAGTACTACAAGTAACATCGACAAAATCTCACTAACTAAAGTATGTTTCAGACAAAAATTCTTGAAAGACTAGAAACAATAATATCGATTTTTGGGAGCCTCTATCATCATAGATAAATGTATATAACTGAGAAAAGAAAAACTCTATTCATACATGGGTGTGGGCAGTGATTTACCTACTGGGTGGACCGGGTGGGCGACGTCCACCCGGAATTTCGACTCGTTCACTCGGGAAACGAAACTTAGATAAAATACTGATTGTGGGTGAAAAGATATAAACACCCACAACCATATTCACATCCGGATCCTTACTGTGAATAGGGTGTGCGTGTGGATATGGGGATATAGGTCTCTATATCCACACGCACACCCGATAAAGAAGATCGGAAAATTTCGAGTGGATTATAGCTATTGCTTCTACCTATCGAGTTCTATCTGGCATGAAAAATTTCCACATATTTGATGTCTCACTGTTCAAAAGTGTCGAACAGACGGAGGTTTACCCTTATGTCAGATTTACTCCATTTTAACATGTTGTTTCATCAAAAAAGAAGATGCTCTCCTTTTTTTGTTCGAAAGTCATAAACTGAGTAGAATTTAAATTAATGTTAAAAAGACCTATGGAAAAATTCATCGGATAAATTCTTTAGTTTACTATACTCGTGTGTAATATACGAATCTACTCTAATGTATTTGCATACATTTATTTACTATTTCCTCTACTTCATAAAAGTTTTCCGTATGCACAAATTTATTAACACTTATGTCAATAGTTCTTTCTTTCTTCGTTCGACTCAACTTCATTACTCAATTCATGCTTTCTTTGAATCCGTGGATCAAAAGACATGCAAATCAGATTAAAATATGAAAATATAGTATGCTCCACAGAATTGGTTTTTGTATGCCGAAAAAAAAATCCATATTCGTAGATCTTTTTCATATTCGTGCCGTCATATCTTCACGTGTAGAGAAAGAGAAACAAAATCTATACCCTGTAATTACTATGGCCTAATATTAACTATATGATAATGTTTTATAATGTATCAAACTAGATTCTAGTTGGACCCATTATCATGCCTCGAATTTTCAAAGTTCACCTGTTAACAAGCATCCATCCGATCGATTTTCTTTTGTTAGCATTCACACTTATTATATGATACCAAACTGTATGCAATTATCGAATATAAAATGAAAAAAAATCTTTTTTTTTATCGAACATTCCCATTGCGAAGTAAATATGAATTCCGTTCGGATACATACTCAAATCATAGTTTTAATCAATTCACTCAACATAACATAAGTTGGCAAAAAATAGTCCTCAACCGATTCATAAAAGTCTCAAGAATCTTGATTTGTTAGTCATATTGTCTTGTCCACCAAACAAGGCTAACGAGACAAACGGTAAAGATAAAAGGCAAGACAGGTAATTCGAAACCACATTCATTAGGTATGCCATTCTTGTGTCGAGTCGGTAATGTGATTCCAATACCGCCATGATTAGCCGCTCGCTCGAGCAACAGTTGATGCTTTTTCACAAAACTTCGCGCTCGAAATGCATTGAAAATACATAATACTGATCGATGCAAACCACTATAGAAAACAGAAAGAGTGAAAAATAAAAATAAAGAAGCTCGTTTATTCGTACGTTAAACAGCCGATGAGTACCATACATCGAGTGCATAGATCAATGCCCACAAAATCACTCTTCGTCAAGCCACTAGTTAATGCACCGTAAAGAATCAAACCAAGAACCAAGCCCTTTATAATAAAAGTCAATATGAACATATACTTGTTTCTCTATCATACTTTAAAGAAGCCAACAAGATTGTAGACAAAACAATGAGTCCGATGTTGGCAACAAAGTTCAAGTGCTCGTACTTCTGCCGCATATTCACTTGATATCTGTGATGGATGACTCTTTAAATCAATCGATTCAAAAAACTCTATACGAACAATAAATATTTATTTTATAGTGAGAGCAGATCTTATGAACAAACATCATCGGACTCTTTTTCTGCTGACCTAATAATTCTTGATTGACTTGTTCAGCACACTCGCCTATTACATCGTGTCCTGCATGTTCAAGTTTGACAAGTCGGCAACCAAGTGTCTAAAACAGGATCTCACAAGTTATTTGATGAAAAATAAAGAAAAAAGAAAATACTCGTTGAAGCATATATGAATTAGTCTCTCGTACGAGTCTGTCTTCAGTACCAACCATAACCAAACAAGGAAAGTTTGAATAGCGAATTTTCAATAGATCAGCATAGTTTATGTAGTGTCGTTGAACGGCAAACATATGGCCAAAACTGCCGACCATTGACAATGGAACACGAGTTCTGAATCGTTCAAGATGATAATCGTAAAAATACTAAAAAATTAAAATATTATTGAAAAGAGAAGATAATAAGAATGAAGAACATTTTCAAGAATAATTTTGCTATGAATAAGTTCAGTTTACATGGATGTCAACTAACCTGTCGTTTGTCAGGATCATTTAGTGTTTTTCGACCATAGAGCATGTCAAGAGCATTTTTTACAAGTTCGTCGTCATCGCGTATAATAAATGATCGAATAATATGATACATGCCGATCAATGGTGCTTGACCAATTAAACCACCAGCATGTGTCGCCATAAGAGTGAGAGAAAGAATTCTACGATTTGCTAACAGAGCGAATTCTAAGGCAATCATTCCACCCATAGAGATACCCACTACATGACACTGAGACCAACCCAAATGATCAATTAGCTCCAGAGCATCTTTAGCCATTTGAATTGTTGTATATTCGAATGTCAACGGCGTCGATGACCGACCACAGCCACGATTATCATAACTCACACACTATTCAAATTAACTTCTTAATTCTAATCTATTTCTCTTACCTGATATTTGGATTTTTCAAAAAAGAAATCCGTCTACGAAGGAAGAATGAAGTCTTATTCTGCAACATCAACGTAGATTCTTTCTTACTTGATATTTCCAAGCTTGACCTTCGGTTCTCAATCCCATGATAAACAAAACTTTGACGGGACCTGAGCCATGTACTTCATAGTACAATTTAACACTTTGGTGAGATACCGGTAAAGTCACGTAAGGCATATCTAAGGAACGACATGAAATTATTTGATTTCGCACAGCCGTCGATAGCATGTCTATAACTGCTCGTATGAGAAACTTACATACGTGTTAGTCATAGTTGAAATAATTCATCAAAGAGAAATAAGAAAAAAATATATAGACATAGTTACAGATTAGATCGAATAACATTGTATAAAGAATTTATAAATTTCCCATTAACTCTATACTGTATGACTCATACATACAAAAAGGACACACACGATTTCACGAAGCCTTATTGTATTCTTAGCGCTGCGACTAAATTCTAAAAACATGAAATATTCATCCCAACGAATTAACTCCTATCAACATCATCATTTTTTATATAGTTTGTTGGTTATCTTAGATAAGTGCATTGCGCCTCGAGGATGATAAAATATATAAACAGTTAATAATATAGAGAAAGAATCTATTTCACTTCGTTTTCATATCACACTTACCTGTTATCAAGCAAAAACAAATAAATAGACAAAGAAAAAGAAACGCTACAACGTAGGTTGATCGTAGTATGAAAGTAGCAAAACAGAATCAAGTGTTGCAACAATTAACGAAAGAAGAATACATTCCAAATGTAGTATTCTGCAGAAAACTTATTTTGAATATTTTTTTCCTTGCTTGTTTTTCATGACAGTTATTTTTCTCTACAACAATGTGAGAACTACAAAGAATCGTGCCTTTGAATGTCGCATGAGTCGAAATACCGTCACTGACTATCAGCGAGTTTCACTCATTCTACCACTATTGATACTATTACAAAATTTTCAAGAAGTTGAAGCTTTAACGTGTTCCATATACAGTTGCTAAAAACTTCAGACGGCTATAGAAGGGCGTTTGACTAACAACTGATCCCTGTTTTTGATACCTCTCCTGAAAGTTGAATCGAAATTTTCGTTTCAATGTTTTTGGACAATTCTGAGTATTCTATTACGCTTATTCTTGTGGAATTCACCCATACAACCCACATACACTCAAGCATGACCATGTTCTACTGATCTACGACTAGCTAATATTCATTTTCCTCCCACATTATTCTGTATTATGAAGCATGATCAATATGAATAGAAAATAACGACAGACCGATAAGAAACCTTACTATTTTTTTTTTTGATTAATTACGAGACAGGAATAGGATTTACAGAGAGACAGTTTCAATTCGAATTTTCAAAAATTCTGTAAAAGATACAGCAACACTAACGTTTTTTTCTTGCATTGATATTTTTATGTATAAAGGAACTTCTTTTATCAACTAATAGACTCTTCTTTAGCCCACTTTTCATAAACAACGATATACACTGTTCGATTCATCGTTACTAAAAGTTTTAGAGAAGTTTGACTTTGACCACTGATGTAAATAATACCTTATTGTAAACATGTTTCTGAGCTACTCTACGAAAAGTTTGTCCCGTTAGTTTTTCCTCGAGCGGACAGAATAGTGTTAAGCATTTTGGCTGTTGAAGAATGGTATACTTTTTAGTTCATGACTAGTCGTACAAATGAGATGTATCACGTTCTAATTTAATGTTCGTTGTAGATATCAAACTAACATCATCATCGGATGATTTACTTTTAGACATTGATGTTGAAATTTCTTGTTGGAAGACTTTTCTCCTTTCCTACCGACGTCGTCACATATTTCATACTCAACAATAAAATTGCCAACCCGAAAGGCATCACCTACATCTTTCAGAAGTAGCAGCTACATATAGTCTTCGCTGTTACCACAATTTGAACCATTGAATGATAAGTTGGAATTACATTAATATCTCGATTATTTAAATGAGTGGGCAAGGAAAATAGAACAATATTCACGAATCCCACAGCGTCGTGGTAGACATAGCCGCATGTCTCTTACTGGGGCTCAAAAACAGAGCTCAAGATATGCAATATGACGAGATGTGTAGAAAAAAAGTAAGCCACATGAAACTATCGGATGAATCTGTCAAAGTATATATGTTTAAATGCAATTTTTTTTCGAAAATTTCATTCACTTTCAGAAGCAATTTTCTGACGATGACAATGAAGCGTTTAGTGTATAATGCATTCGTGATAGGCATGATATAATACCAAAAAAGTAAGTTTTAAAAGATTTCATAGTTATATACGGGGATTAGTCGCCAGTCGTTGCTCTCTATCGATACTATACTTAAAATGAGAATAAAATCAAAATTTAGTATAGTCTAGGAATTGTGAAACATGTTCCAACATCTGACGCATGTATCCGGTACCTACTGCTTCTTGTGATGTCTGTCTACTTGGTCTGGGCATCGGAGGCATTCACGGTCACATGCATGCACTTATTCGTCGTAATACCACGATTGTAACGCGAACTCAACTATTTCCAGTAGTCACAAATGCTTATGCTTATCAAATAGCAGCTACAATTTGTATATTTGAAGACGAACATCGTCTCATTAAATACCATGTGCGTAGTGTCATAAATGTATCAAATTTGTTCGAGTATCTTATATATTGTAGATACTTTTGGGAGATTTCAGCCTAAGTGGTCTTTACAAGAAACTTTGCTGTTCAAACGCTTGAAATTGCTATTCGCATAGATATCTATGCCAACAATATACTTCATGTTAATGCTGAAGAAGAACGTTCAGATGCTAAAGCTTTATTTACTACTGAAACAAATCGTCTGATAAGGACTATAATTATCTAGATGTTTTTTATCATTATTAAATACCATTGAAATCTATCTAAGTTTGACAAAAGATGAACTTTAGCGACATGGTACATAGGTACAAAGCGATGCAGATTTTGAAGCCATGTCTGGTTAATGCAAAAAAGATGATTGATGTTTACGTAGTATTATTTTCTAGTCCATGATCGCAAGCTCGATGATTCTCTGTATATGATTTGTATTATATGATATCCTCATAGCATTTGATTGTTCATTTGTTGTCTTTTGCCAGATTGACAGTTCAGCTAAAACTACACTACAAAAATTTTCCGGTGAATTTGTGTCCATATTCAGCACTTTGTCTCTTGTTTTCAATAACCAGGTATGCTGTAATGTGTATATAAATTTAGATCAAACGACTAGTGCTCCATCTCTGAGGTCAATGAAAGATATTTGATGTACAAAAAACAGTGATTGAAGATCTCATCAAACTTCAAGCTGAGGTAGTATCATTTTTAATCTCCATTAAGTATTTGTTTTTGATTCGAGTATAGAACAGTTCATTTATGTTGAATAAAGATTTAGCTGATGTACTTTATGTCAATCTTAATACTTTCAATGCTCTTGAAAATTATTTACGTGAACAAGGTATTAATTCATTTGGTAAGACATAGAATAATTTACTGTTAACGATTAAAGATTCGAACTTCATGTTTTATTAGCTTTGAACATATGTAACGATCTTCTTCGTATGATTGGTACGGGTGTCATTCTTATGTGGCTTGTCCTCCAATGCAAGCTGCACGAAAAAATACGTTTTAAGTTTCATTTAACATTGAACAAATCTAATTGAATCGATTCATTGCAGATATTTTTATTTTCTTGTCTCATTTCTCTATCTCATATAAGTTCACCTTTGTCAGTGTTTTTCAACTAACGTGAGCCAATAAATCAACGTAATGGCTTTTATTGCTAACAACTAGAATTGATCGATCCATCATGAAATATATTCATTCAACGTTTACTCATCGACATTGACGGTGCGAATGACTAAAACATGGCATGTCTTTTTTTCGACTCATTTTAATCTTCGAGAATAAAAAAAAAAACTATTGAGGTAGCGCGATATCCATATGATGATAAGAGAAAAGATACATTTCTATCCATTGAATACGGCTAAATAGTTAAGAATAGTTGAACCAAACACTAGCAAATTAATTGATAATAAATCATTTTTATTACCTGCCAACTTGAGTTGGTGCACTGCATAAGTTCAATAAATTCAATATTTAGGCAAAAGTAAAATTAGCTCAAAAGCATCTTTACACATAGCAAAGCTGCTGTATACTGAGTATGCCGAAAAGATCTGACGAAACCCAGTATGATCTCAAACAATATCATAAAAACCAAACTGGGTTGTCCTTCGAGTTCCTTTCATTCTCATGAATTACTGCTGTGTTTCAATGGTTGTCTACCATAAAGTCAGAAAATGTTGTCCTATTCGCTGAACTATTTTTATACATCAACAATAGATTTACAGCGTGAGTAATGTGATAATGAGAGCAGACGAGTCATCAGAATATGTAAGAAGAAATTTATAATGAAAATACACTTTTTGTGGTTCATTGAAGTTGATAAATAATCTTGAATGCTTCACTATTGCATCTATGCTTTCTTCTCCGTCCTATTTATAGCATATCTATTAATGAGTTCTTGTCAATATTCATGTATCTATCTATATATTTGACATTTATTATTTGTTAAAATATACAAAGTTTAAACAATATTTAAAAGATGTATATTCAAGAAATATTTTATTGATTACAAAATTTCTTAAATTTGTTTTCTCATATCATTCAAAATTTGCAATTATAAGTTTTGAATTGTTTTCTTCTTGTCAATCCTTACACAATAATATATTAATACATTACGCACTCTATTCTGTATATATCTTTTTTAATATTTCAATATTCTTTCCAATATATTTAAATTTTTACTCATAACTCATTGAAAACCTCGTACTAAAATAATATACAAGAATACTTTATTTAATGTAAAATAAAAAAAAAATTAGTTAGTACTATTTGCTGATTAGTGAAATTACGAAACCGTGCTAATTAGTCGTTTTTTTGTATCATATGAGTAAATATATCTACTTTTCTTCTCTTTTGTCCATTTTTCACGTTTATCATGCCATCGATCACTGGTCTTCATTTTAAAGAAACCTCGTCAACAAACGACAAATATCACATTCCTCATGTATGACATTGATGACTTTGGCTATTACTATGGCAGTTATTACTACAAATCCTTGAAAGTTACCGGTTTTTTCCAAACCAAAACACCTGAAGAGATGTATAATCAATGCTATGAATCGTTAACAATATGTATGGAAGGTGAAAACAATACTCCATTTGATGTTGATGATATCAAAAACTTGGTTGTGATTGACGTCATTAAATATGATACTGAAGAAGAAATGAATATAGCTAATGACATGAAACGAGCAGGAAAAAGTTCTGCAGAAATTATCGAAGTCTTTAAAAAGTAAGATACTTTTATGTATTTTAGAATCAAAAATTAATGAGTATTTAAAATTATTGGGTTGGTAAGAAATTTTTGTCGTTTCTTTCGTAACTTCGTAGAACAGTCAAGAAAGTTCTAGAAGTTTCCATATTAAGGATATACAAAGGGAGTGTAAATATCTTCTGAACAACAATAAAACTATGGATATACAGGGTGTCCCAGAAGTAAGGGAACAAGAAGGGTATCCGCTAAAATTGAACGAAAAATTGTTTATGATAGTTTGCGCACTTTTTCTTGATGTAGAGAGCTGAAATTTTTATCACACCTGTATCTAGCCAAGATCTTTTATTTCTGAAAATTTCAGCTCTCTACATCAATAAAAAGTGCGCAAACTATCATAAACAATTTTTCGTTCAATTTTAGCGGATACCCTTCTTGTTCCCTTACTTCTGAGACACCCTGTATATCCATAGTTTTATTGTTGTTCGAAAGATATTTACACTCCCTTTATATACTCTTAGCATGGAAACTTCTAGAACTTTCTTGACTGTTCTACGAAGTTACGAAAAAAAACGACAAAAATTTCTTACCAACCCAATAAATATAGATATATACTTAAACTATTTCATAACGTCTATTTATATACCAATTTTGTTACCAACAGAAAACCACACGAAAAGAACAGTTTTAGTGAATCTAAGAGAGCTGTTTTCCTTAGTCACATTTCAAAACAACGTGTATACGGAGACCGTTCGGAAAGAGTTACGGACAGAAATCAACAACTTCGTTATCAAATTATATCAAGAAGAGAAAATCAAGCTTGCAAAAACGTTACAATTAACAGATACTAATGATCTTCCAATCATAATAGGGTAACCTAAACTTCGTAAAACAAACACACTTATGCCAATTATGACTTGCTCTCGTGATAAAATCAACCAGTGTGGTGAATAATGCATTTATATTTGTCGAAGAAATTTTCAGAAAATCAATCTAGACCAATGAAAAGTTTGCAAATCTTGATAGCCGTAATTTCTTCATCAATATTCTAGCGAACAAACCGGAAGACCTAAGAATAAATAGACGTGTGGGATTAAACAGATTAGATGGCTGTAAGTTCACCAAAACTGATATCACGACTCATTATTGCTTGACATAAAGACTAATTATGTTCAATTCAATGACAATTTTTATTAAGAAAAAAAGATGTTACTAATGGCTGATACTTGAAGTCCATTGATTGCTGATGTGTATATATATATGCACGAATATTTCAAAGAACATTTACTACAAGTCAATATTCTTTCAAAAATTTGGCTGTATGTCGATGACATTCTACTAATAAAAACAATGATTGAAAAAGAATCAAAACAATGATGGAATCAACTTCTTAGACACAGCATTATCAAGAAAACCTTAATGATTAATTACAAATTAAAGTAAGATGCTTCGGAAAAGAAACAGCGTCTGATTCACTCCTTAGTCTTTATTCCAGTCACATCAAATCAATAAAAAAACAAACATTGTGAAGAATATTACACAAAAATTATAAGAACAACTAAAGACCCTGATGAAGAACAAGAATATCCTAAAATATTGAAAAGATATGTTATTTAATTCTAATTACTGGTATTGAAAACTTAATGAAACAAGTATATCAAACAACAGATGCAAACAACTTGTCGAACAAAAAGATAATGACATTGAATTTAGCATGAGTTCACATTGTGTTCCCAGAATCGAAGTATTAAAACGAAGACTCAAAAAGTGAAAAATTGACCTTTATTTCTAATATCCAAACAAAATCCAATTTAATATACATCATTCAATGAATATTTCATAACGATTCATTATTTACCAAATTCTATGCAATTAGTAAATTACAAAAAATATACTATGGAGAAACAAAAGCAATAATTGAAAAACGAATGAAACAACACTTCACATTGATCAGTGATCTTGATAACAAATCGAAAATAGTACAACGCATAGAACACAATCATCATCAATGTTTATTTCACATTCATAATGCTTTTTATCATTCAGAAAGAAAAGAATAGGAATCACAGAACATTAAATGAAAAAATCTATGCTTTAATTAATAAATCACTAAATAAAAATGATAATCTTTGCGCAGCTTGGGATTCAATATTCGATAAAATAAAATAACAAATTAAAAGAAAAATGGAACAACATCAATGTTCGAAAAGAAAATGCTGTTTTTGATGGAACAAGACGCTAATACTGATCCGGAGATGATCCATCGTTCAAGTCTGTTGCTGTTGTCGTCTTATTCGATGTCACTATTAAGCTAGGAAAAAAGAAAATGGAAAATGACCGTCTATTTTCTTTTTCATGTACTCTGTTGTAAACTGTGTGATCCATCTTTATGTACTGTAAATTTAGTGGAATTTTGTCTGAAAAAATTACTTACAGCAACGAAGTGTCACATTATTTGATGATGATAGAATTCAAAAAATTAAAAGTATTCAATAGTATGAAAAACACACAGCATCTGATAGGTCATTGAACCACTGTTCAGATCATTAGCAATCTATTAGTATTATTAACAACATGAGATCCTAATCAATTGAGACAACAAATAATAATGATAACGGACATGATGATTTAGATAAACTTAAAACACTTCTTATCAATTCAAACTACCGAACACATAGCAGTGATAAATACATCAAAGAAACCATTAAATCCGTTAAAACTGCAACAAATAAAAATGAAAAAGATAGGAGATACCAAATTATAATTACCATTTGCACATGGAATAGAAGTACTAAAACAAAAATTAGAACAATTAAAAATTAAAATATTTTTCTTCGACCTTAATCAGTTTCAAACAGCAGATATGAATCTAGTTAAACAAAAAACCAGATCAATTTTTAATGAAGTAACACGTAAGTATCGAGCAATTTATAACGGGAAAACAAAACTTGTTTTCAAATAAAGAATGTTATAAAGCCAAAGAATAATTAGAAAGCAGGAGAATACATAAAATTCGTAGATTTGCCACAGCATCAAGATAATAACTATCATTGCACATAAAATTTGGATAAAGCATCTATCCTTGACAATGAGATTGGTTGAAAAAAAAAACAACAAATCAAGTAATCGATTTATTCCATCATTAGGAAGTCGAAAAATCATCATCATCACATTCATACACAATCTCTCTCTATTTCTTATACAACGTCTGGAGAAATAGATTTAATCATGAAACCTTGATGTCATTATTATGGTCAAGGACTATTACATGAATATTATAATTATTAAAAATAATTTTTTAATTTCATTTTAATTTTTAAACCAAGAAGCACAAAAATAAATAAATATAATGAAGACTCAAAATATTCAATCAATAAGATGTAAAATTTTCGACAAAAAAGAAAAACAAGCTTTACTTTAACGATATATACGTATGATTATTCTGCGTATATTGTGATGCTTTTTTTTCGTATTAGTATCTTCTATCTGTACGAAGGACACATGCTAGAATAAACAAAAGAAAGGTAAACGTTGCAAGCAAGAAAAAGAACGTACTTTTTCAAAATAAGCTGACCATATTTGAAGGACATTATGATGAATATTTGTTTGTTTGTGTATAGGTATAGTTTTGCTGTATGAAGGAGAAAGAAGAGAATAAGAAAAAAAGGTAAAATTTCTAACATAAAAACAGGTATGATATGACAATATTCGCATCGTTATTTCGTACATATTTTGATGCTCATTCGCTTGCTTGTATAGGGGTACCTTTTGGCTGTACAACTCATCATGTTTCGCGATATGGTTGAGTACCGAAGAAAAATAGATTTTTCAAGTATATATACCCAAGGTTATGGTGTAGTTTAAGCACAGAGTAACGTCGACAGTAAAGTTTTATCCTCATCGTGACGAAGCGATATTCTCTACGAATAAAACAAGCAAATGTATGTATATGTAAAACTGTAGTTTCTTTAGTTAAGTGATGTCATAATCCCATTACACCGAGTATCCGCATTCCAACAACACGAAAAGTAAAAGGGGATTCCACTGAAGCATACTCCCTTCTATAGAATGGCTACCAGTACCAGAAGTAATCACAGCATCTCTTCCAGTACCACATAACATCTCCGGACCACAAGGAAAATCGCTTTTCTTCGCGGTATTACCCTGAGGGTAATAACATTATCCATCTACAATAAATAACTGCATATTCTAAAAGCTGAGGGATTTCACACTAAAATAAAATGTGTCGCATATATGTGTCGTACAAGAATGTGTCGCAGACTCCATTATAAAAATGTGTCGTACAAAAATGTGTTGCATTATAGATGCGTCATAGCCTATATGTCAATCGTTCATTCATCGTTTTGTTTCGCGAGTGCAGCTGCATACAACTGAGCATATTGGACGTACCTGACCTATACATTTTCGTATGTCTTTTTTTTCTAGATTATTTCTCGACCATTTATTATTCGAGAACATGTCGAGAGGTCGCTGGATGATCGAGAATGGACTGCCTCGAAGTAGTCTGATAGAGATCAAATGGTCTCGAGACAGCTAGATCTTAAGATCTACCGTCTTGAACTCCAAGAATAGGTGCTACTATTTGAAATTAACTGAAAAAATAGTAACTATTCGAATTTTCAAAAAAAAAATAATCCTCGTGCCGAAAAATGGATTCGAACCGCGTGTTAAAAATGTGTCGCATGTGTCGCACAAGAATGTGTTGTACGTCCGCTGAAAGAAATGTGTCGCAACGAGCTCCTCGTGTCGCATATTAATGTGTCGTACATTGTGTCGCAAAGTACGACACATGCGACACATTTTATCTTAGTGTGTTTGAGTAGTTTTGGTCTATCACCCCAAGTGCAGTGACATAACTAATGGCAATGGACAACTATCTATTCTAAAAGTTGAGCGTTTTGAGTGGTTTTGGTGTATTATCCCGAGTGTCATGACATTGATTCGTTGAATCGATGACTATATATTCTAAAAGTTGAGCGTTATGAGTGGTTTTTGGTGTATTATCCCGAGTGTAATCACATTGATTAGCGCGATGGAGGACTATATATTCTAAATGCTGAGCGTTTTGAGTGGATTTGGTGTAACGATGTCATTACCCTTGGGGTAATATACCAAATCCACGCAAAACGCTCAACTTTAAAGATATATAGTGTATTTAGGGATAATGATGTCATTACCCATCAGAAAACTATATATTTTAAAAGTTAGCGTTTTTAGTGGATTTGGTGTATTAGCCCAAGTGTATTGACGTCGTTACATCAAATCCACTCAAATTTCTCAAGCTTAAAGAGGTATAGTTTGCGTATGGGTAATGAAGCCATTACTCCTCTTCGTAGCTTATGTGGTGTGAAAGTGAATTCACTTGATTGCTCTGTAGGGTATTTTGACGTTTAGCGCTTGATACCCAGTGTAATGGTATTATGACATCTATGGAAATTTACCAAGGAAATTTCATCGGCATTCATGAATTGACGATAGTCCTGTTGGCGAAAGTCAAAATAGCGAAATTTTGAATGTCCTGTAGGTGTGAATACACAGATAGTTCATCAACTGTTTGGACCCTTAAGGGTCATCTTATCTTTCCTCAAAATCGAGTTTAGTCCAGGGACAAGAAAATCACATAAGCTTTGGGTGTGAGTGTGGTTGGGATTCGTATCAACATTCTCTCTCACAGCCATCCTCGAACAAGCTTTGAAGCCTGTTATGTCCTGTTTTGATTGATTAGATCGATTCAACAAAATAGCAACTGACACAAGAGGCCTCAGCTACCGTGTTTTTATACACTGTAGAAGTTGATGATAAAATCCTTTAAGATATATAGAACAGGTATAGATATAAGTATGGGCCTACTATTCACTCACATCCATCCTTGGGAACAGTAACAATATCTATTGAGTGTCTACATATCAATTATTTCTACTAAGAACATTCGATTTCTTCAGTGATATGTTTTTATATTATTCCTATGTCCCTATATTGTAAATCACACCAGATTTCTATGGAGAGATATTCTTACTTAATACTTCTAAGTTATTTATTTAAATATTCCTTTAGATTGCTCAAAAATGAGTGCATCGAACACAAGATTCGTTTGGAGCTATTTATTTATTCTAAGATTTTATATTATTATCTTTACTAGGTGAGCTACTTTAGAAACGTGCAAAGTAAACAAACAAGATAATTGTTGTGATGATTCGCTTTTCGTAAAATTAGAGCTTTTTCTAATTAGTCTCGCACTATATTTCGAAAGAAACAAAGTAATTACACCTAAATATCCCGATATCATTCAACTTTCTATTATTCTCTTGATCATATAACAAATTTGACGATATTTTTCATGTAAAAGACTATAAATGAATAGAACCCTCGTTAAAGTTATACAATTTTCATACGATCAGACATTCTTTTGTGGTTTCAAAATTCCTGCTTAGTAATGGACGAATCAGTCAAATCAGTTTATTGTAAGGAGCATTCGTATACGTTACCATCTTTCACTGTTTTCTTATGAAAATTTTGTTTTTGAAGTGCAAAATGACCGAATAAAACTTTCGTTATAATAATTCGTTTCTTATACATTCTTGGTTTTGGTTGACATATCAAAAATACCATTGGAGAATGATTAAAGTAGTGAACAAGATCTTAGTTTAACATATGCATCTACCAAAGCTGCTACTTTCATTTCAATTATTTAAAACATTGGTTCTATATGGAAATATTAGTTGAACAGAGTCGTAATTTGAAATATTCTAGCTACAGATCATAGTAGACGATGATTACCATTGAAAAATTCTTCCTCTGAGATGAGTGAAGTATTAGAACAAAACCGTGATTAGATTTATTCATTTTCTATGGGCTTGTTCGGAATTAATACAATCAGACAGAAGGGGACAAAATGTATGAAGTTTTATTTCGGCGACAATGGAATCATATCAATAAATTATGTTTCTCAATTTTTATTCAATTTTACTTAAAACGGATAATTTGAATCTTAAGTATGAAGTAACTCTTCATCAAAGAAACACAGATCATAATATAATAGATTTGCACATCCTTCATTCGATATCTCATTCATGCATGAAAAATTAACTGCACTCGTTTGTCTCAGTTTTTGATCAATATTTAATTGAATATTGAAGTTTTCTCACATCAACATGGAATATTTTGTAATTGAATATGATTTTTTTTTGTCTTTTTTCAAACTATTCAACGAGCCATTGGTCTAAGGACCTGTTGTTATTCATTCTTTTGATAATTACAAATCTGAAGGATTCAGACTCTACAATAGAAAAACTAAATATTATTGAAAAGATCAGTATTTGTTGTGTACAAAATTAAAGTGTCTCAATTTCTAAGCAACTTTTGGTAGATTGTTGTATTTGAAAATGTGAACAGACAATGGCAGTGAAATACATGGCTTAAAAACTCATTATCAACAAAAAAAAATTTAATTAATGCTATTGAAGCTGGTAAAAGCGACAAGCTTTTTTTATCACTTACTTATATAGATATGTCGAATATCTGTTATCAGTGAAACTGAGTCCAGGAACCGTCTGAGTTGTTAATGAAATTCTGCAACAAATCTGTTTTGTAGTAGATTCTCTTAACTTACACAGATACTCTTGCTAAGACGAACGACATCATTGAATAGAACTCAACGAACTCTATACAATACATTTATTATGATTTTAATCTGCTTCTAATTTTTATATCAAGCTTTCCTAAATATCCTGCATAACAGAGTTTCATTAGCAATGAAAAGTAGCAATGTTTCTTGATTGCTAAACATGAATTGCTAAAACGATCTTTTTTTTCTTGCATGTGTGTTATTAAAGTCGGCATCGAGTTCTGAACAATAGAGACATTTAAGTTTTTCAAAAACTTTTGGCTATAATTTTTTTCGAGAACTTCTCGTATCTAAACTTCTTTTCCTAAAACGTTGATTAAAAAGTATAATATGCAATCTAGACTTTGTCGCGATTAGAGAATCTGCTATCGCATTAGCTGATTTTAGATTTAGTTCTGGTTTAAAACACAACTTATAGAAAGAGGATGCAAGTCAGTATTTAGACAATGGATTGATTTATGCACAACAGCCAGAGGCTAAAAGAAATTCGCAGAGCTCATCAAAATCTGTACAACTAGGAACTAGAACATTTCTTTGCATGATGCTTTTGGTCGTATGGAAGTGAAAAACTTGGAAATGTTCAAAAGAGAAGTTTATTTTTCGAAATTCGATAATGGCCTTTATCTTCCTACTAGCTCTAGTTCAATTGAACTGAAGTAATGGAAACTTTTACTGTTAGGAAAATTTTCGTTTGATATTGTCTCTCGAAAGATTTCAGCATATTATTGTTTGTCATATCGAAGATATCACCAAAAAATAAAATTCCATTGCGATCAAATAAGCCCCTGTTCATGTTTCAGAAGTGTTTTCAAGATTGATGCATGTACTTCGAGTCTTAGTAAATCTCTTATGTGACAAAAAGACAAGTTATATGAATTTCAAGATAATGCATGTATTGTTTGGAGAAAATTGTCAATGAGCTGATATAATAATTTGATACTTTGTATTGTGGAGGCCTCTTTAGGCGATGTTGTATGCATACAACAGAGATTTTGACTAATTCAGGAAATATGAAGTGAAATATGCTTCATACAAAGGAAATTGAAAAGAAGCTCAGAGAAGTCTCCCATTTTCAATTCGTTTTTAAAATAGCTTATATCTTCAACGAACCTTTATATTCAATATTTTGTGATCAACGGAATAGGAGAGATAAGGCAATTATTATTAACTATTTGGATATATTCATAACGACAGAAACATCGAGAAAACATTGGATACATTCGCATGGTAAACTCAAGAGAAAGCAATACCTAGACTTGCCTAATAGTAAGAGGCTATTGTAAGATATAAGATTAAATTGCATTTCTCGAATGTGAATGAATATCTATCTCAACACTCTTACATGATTAAAAAATATGATGGTATAAAACATTACATGTAAAGTACAATTTTTAGTTTTCTTTAAACTTCTTTTTCCTTTCAATTTAGGCGAAACCAAAGTAACTCTCTGTTAACTTTAGAGTTGTAATTTGTATAAGTAGTACATGGGCAATTATTCCCTGAAGTTGGAACGAAAATACGAGTAAATAGGAACAGTCATCGTTTTCTTGAATTGAAATAGATTGAGATATTTTGCAATAGTACCCATCAATGTAATAATAAGAAAATTCAAGTTGGATCGATCACTCTGTTGGGTTTTATGCAGGACTGTTGAGGCGAAATTCAATTTAATATTTTTTGTCAAAGATCAGTATTGAGATCTTCTTTCCTTTAATAAGAAGAGTCATGAAGTAGAATGTCATCATATCGACCCTTCATCCTTCTCCTTCAATGTGGTAGTTAAAATACTACTTTTGTTTATAGGAGCTTTAGTGTCATCTTTCAACGAGAAAATTCTAAAACTATGCATACAAGTGGGTAAGATACTTTTCTCAACTACGAGAAAAGAGTGA
The DNA here is from genome assembly GCA_905250075.1 of Rotaria sp. Silwood1. NCBI lineage: Eukaryota > Metazoa > Rotifera > Eurotatoria > Philodinida > Philodinidae > Rotaria > Rotaria sp. Silwood1. Next base: position 58,209 of record CAJNOP010000676.1, on the reverse strand, counting down.
ATGCATATCTGAGGTAACAATATGTAAATATTTTTAGATGTCGAGTTAGCCATCGACGAACGGATTTGCTATGCTTGTTTATCATTATTGTAAAAACTTCCGTTTCTCCCTATATTTGTGTTTTGTTAATATCATCAGTCAAAACGCTCGTCAACGGTATGAGTATATTAATAAGCAGAAAATCATTCTCATTTAAAAATCAAGTCTGACGTGAGAAAAATTTAAAAGACTAACAGGTTCGTTCTGAATATCTCAATCGTAACTATTTCACTAATCTTTGTCCATATAGTTTAGCAAAATCGGAATCTTCAATCGTACGTATCTCAACAATGTTTCCATAGTCTGATCCTACTACTAAAATCTCATTTAACACATACAACTTAGTATCGATGCAAACTACAGCTAATTGCAGCACTTTTTCATTTATCAAAAGCCAGTCGCATGCCTTCAAAGAGCTATCATATTCTAAATCAAACATGCCCATGAGCATCGATCTGGCAGCCGGATTTTATCAGATCCGACTAGATTTCGATCGAAGTTCATCATATTTCTTCAGAATCCTGTAGAAATATCGTCAAACTTTGAGTTATATAGTGACACTCGAATCTTTAATAATTGAAAACTGATTGCGTCTTAGTGTAGGAACTTGAGTGAGCTCGATAGTAGAATATTATGAGAACATGACAGAGATCCAAGGACACTGACCGTTGCTTGAAGAAAAAAATCAATTACGAATCACTCAGCTAACGAAGAACGAATTTTTCCAAAGCCTTTTCTCAGATGTGGATCATTGAATTTCTGAGTAGACGTCTGTCAGGTCTCCTACCTATAAAGTAGTCACTCCTTACTTGTTCATTGAAAAACAGATAAGTGGCTAAACTCACTAATTCATAAACATATACGTATATGCTTCTTCATATTTATATCCCATCCTCGCATCTCCCTTTAATCAACCGACACACCTCATTTGCCTACACACATGATTTATTCACCCATGCGAGGTACCCGCAAGTTCCAGAAAAATACAAAAAGAAGTTGGCAAACTTCATGAATACCGTTATCAGTGGACTAACCCGATTTAAAGCGACAAAACCTTTACAAAAATCCCTTTGAAATCACAGCGGCTTCTGTCCTGTATCATGAGTTATTGAATTTCCTCGGACACATGCTGATCTCAGAGTTTCAAACCTATTACTGATCGCATCAGTTGTATTCCCGTATGATTTTGGCGACCAACGAAACCTAAAAGACACATAACATTTCATGCTAAATTTATCCATCCAACTGCACTAGAGTAAACTTGATTCACATGAGCTTTCCTCTCAGCAAAAAAGCGATGCAAATCATCCAACCTCCGGTGGCCCTTCACAAAGAACACCTCCTTCAAGAAAACAGAGATAGGTCCACCACAGATATAGTAGATGTTCACAAAATTACCAAATGCTTCAAACACCATGAGATCACGCAAATAACCTTGAATAACTAACCCTCTAAAGTTAAAAATATATTTCTCTCTGAGCGTTCAAACGATCCGCAAACTGTCATCAACCACGCCGAATTTACCTCTGTAGGTCACCTCATAAAACGAATTTCAGCCCAACACAACAACAAACAAGATCACTACTTGTGAAACTAATTCTGAAACCGTTCACTAACATGCCATGAACCTCCAACCTACAGATGTAAACGTATTATTTTCGAACAACCTCAACGAAAAATACCTACTACTTCTTCTAAAAAAAATCAACAGGCCACTCATTATAATTGGATCTGTCTATAATTACTATAGTTCGAAAAACCGAAAACCAATAGACTGAAACCCCAATTCACAGCATACTCGGATACTGATAATAGAACTCGAACAGAACCATATTACTATTTCATCGCCAACTCTACCACCGCAAATCCTAACACGATATAAAACAAGTTTCACCAACGAATCGTATTTTAGAACGTAATTATCGTACACAAGTTCTTTTTTCAGATGATATTGGATGATGTTGTCACATTCAAATAGTGTACTCCAATTGAGTAAGGTAGTAGAAGAGAATTTTGATGGAAATTGTTTTTTTCCCGCGTACTGTTCGATGATGTTGTCGCATTGAAATCAACGATTACGATTGAGTGAAATAGTAGAAGAGAAATCTGTTCGAAATTATTCTTTTTTCACGTAACATCAAATCATGTTGTCACATGGAGATAATGGATTTCAAGTCAGTCACACAGAAGAAGAAGCTTTTGCTCAAAATTATTCTTTTTCCACCTGATTTTGAATGATGTTGTCACATAAAAATAATGGATTTTGATTGGATCTAATAGTGCAACCAACTTTTGATGAAAAATATTCATTTTTCGCGTAATGTGAGATGATTTTGTCACATTGAAACCATTGATTCAAATTAAGTCGAAAAGGAGAACCCAAGTTTTTTCAAAATTATTCTTTTTTTACATCATATTGGCTAATGTTGTCACATTGAAATAACAGATTCCAATTTAGTCAAATAGTAGAAGAGAATTTTAATGAAAACTATCCTTTTTTCACCTGATGTGTGATGATTGTGTCACGTTGAAATAATGGATTTCTGTGGAGTCTAATAGTAGAAGAGAAGTTTCCTCAAAAATATTCTTTTTTCACATGACTTCGGATGATGTTTTCACATTGACACAATCGATTCCAATGGAATTAAATAGTGAAAGAGAATCTTGTTTAAAATTATTCATTTTTCAGGTGATGTTGAATGATGATGTCATATTGAAAAGTTGGATTCGAAGCGTGTGAGATAGCAGAAGACAGTTTTGATGAAAACTATTCATTTTTCGCGTCGTGTTGAACGATATTGCCACCTTGAAATAATAGATACCGATTGAGTCAAACAAGAGAAGCGATTTTTTCTCAAAATTATTCTTTTTTCACGAAATGTTGGATGATGCTGTCATATTAAACTCATGGATTCGAATTGAGTAAAATACCAGAAGGACATTTTCTTCATGGTTCTTCTTTTTTCACGTAATGTTCGATGACGTTGTCAGATTGAAATAGTGGATTCCAATTGAGTCAAAAACGAGAAGAAAGATTTTCTCAAAATTATTCTTTTTTCACGTGATGTTGGATGATCATGTCATGTTAAAATAATGGATTTCAATTGTGTCAAATAGTAGAAGAGGATTTTCTTCAAAGTTATTCTTCTTTCACGTGGCATTGGATGATGCTGTAACATTGAAAGAATGAATTCCTATGGAATCGAATAGTAAAAGAGAATTTTCTTCGAAATCATTCTTCTTTCACGTGATGTGAAATCACGTTCTCACATGAAAATAATGGATTCCAATCGAGTGAAAAATTAGAAGAGAACTTTGCTTAAAGGCAGTCTTTTTTCACTTGATGTTAGATGATGTTTGTCACATTGAAATAGCTGATTCCAATTGAGTTAAATAATAGAAAAGAATTTTGATGAAAACTATTCAGTTTTTGCGTGATGTTGAGTGATGTTATCACATTAAAATAATGGATTCGAATTGAGTCAAATAGTAACAGAAAATTTTCTTTAAAATTATTCACTTCTCATTTAATGTTAAATGATGTTGCCACATTCAAATAAATGGATTCCAATTGAGTCAAATTGTAGAAGAGAATTGTGTTTATAATTATTCTTTTTTCACGTGATAGTGGACTATGTTGCCACATTGAAATGATGGATTGCAATTGAGTTCAATATCAGAAGAGGATTTTGATGGACAACATTCATTTTTTAGGTGATGTTGAACGGTATTGTCATAGGGGGATAATGATTCGGTTTGAGTGAAATAGTAGAAAATTCTTTTTTTCAAAGTCATTCGTTTCTCACGTGATGTTTGATGATATTGACACGTTGAAATAATAAATGGCAATAGAATTAAATGATAGAAGAGAATTTCGTAAAAATTATTCTTTTTTCAGCTAGTCTTTGTTGATGTTGTCACATTGATCTAATGGATTTCAATGGAATCAAAAACGAGAAGCGAATTTTTCTCAAAATTATTCTTTATTCACGTGATGCTAGATGATGCTGTCATGTTGAATTAATGGATTCCATTTGAGCCAAGTAGTAGAAGCAAACTTTGGTTAAAGTTATTTTCTTTTCATGTGATGTTGGATGATGTGGCCGTACTGAAATGAGGAATTTCAATTCAGTCAAATAGTAGAAGAGAATGCTTTTCAAAATTATTCTTTTTTCAGATGGTGTTGGATGATGTTGTCATGTTGAAATAGCGTCTTCCGATGGAGTCAAATAGTAGAAGAGAATTTTCCTCAAAATCATTCTTGTGTTACATGATGTCGAATGATATTGTCATATTGACATAGTCGCTTTCAGTTGAGTCAGTTACCAGAAGAAAATTCTCGTGAAAATATTCCTTCTTTCCCGTGATGTTGGATGATGTTGTTGCATCGAAATAAAGGTATCGAATTTAGTGAAATAGTAGAAGAAAATATTCTTCCAAATAATTTCCTTCCGACGTGATGGTTGTTGATGTTGTTAGATTGAAATATTGGATTCCAGTTGAGTGAAATGGTTGAAGATTATTATTATACAAGTTATTGCTTTTTCACGTCACGTGAGATGATGTTGTCAAATTTAAGAAATGAATTCCAATTGAGTCAAATAGAAGGAAAGAATGTTGATGAAAGTTATTCTTTTTTCATGGGAAGATTGGTTTCGACGTGTATTGATCCTGGTGGCTGAAGTTTCGGTTTGTTTTGTGAAAGTATAGATGGTTGTTTACGTACGCGTATTGTGGTCGTTTTTGAATCGTTAGGATTAATATAGACTAGAAAGAAACTAAAACAAAAACTGAACAAAATCTTTATTAAAATAATATGTCTACCTTATAGCTTCATATTATGTTAGTAATCGAAACACTTGGCATTGAAGTGGACTCAGTTATTGAACGAAAACGATTAGCAGCAAAACCAAGTTTTGTAAAAATTATTCATCATATTTATGATTATCAATCCTATAACCATCATAAACCTATCTTTCAAAAAAGACAAAGTATTTTAACAAAATTATTATTTTTAGTCTTATCTTTTTTCCGTTTGATCTCTAATGAAAATACAAAATCTAGAATTTTGTTTTGATTTGAGCAAAATAATCGAACACCATCGAAAATCTCACGTGATGATCCTGTCTATGTGTGCACCAAAAAACATTGATAGATTGGTTTTACTAATATTTTATTATGTAGTGGTTCTATTTTGATTATTTAATAAAATCATTTTTAATCTACTCTGGTCTTCATTGAACTAATTTTTATTGATTCGTAGCCATAATTAAAAACTAAGAAAGATTGATCTAATGTCTGTTCGATGATAAAGAGAGCATCAGGAAATAAGAAATGTTTCGGATGCAGTTTATAATGGAAGTGACATAAAGCTTTGATTAACAAGGCTAAAGCTTGTAATGATTTTATGACTTATATAAACTAGATTTTATTTCAATTGAGCAAGTCAATCTAGATCACTTATTGGGCTTGGAGCAGCTTTTCTAAAAATTATGATTGAAGAATGTTTATTGGAAACTGTTGAGTCTATGAAAACTCTTAGAGTTATTGTTCTATTCGAGGAAAGTTCTCCCTTTCAGGACAGATTCTGCATCTCTGATTTAAATAGTTTCCAGTGTAGGCTACGAAGATTTTTAGCCTAAATTGCGTGCATGCTTACTAGTAAAAGACTTGATTTTAAAAACTAGTAGATAATATTGCTCTTGCAAGAGTGACAGAGATCTTTTTCCTTTTTGGATTCTGTGTGTCACATAACTCCGATGAAGTTTGAAAAATACCGAAAGGATAAGTATTCTTAGCCTTCTTGCTGAAGTTATAGCCATTTAACTAGAAATTCAGCCTTTGCAAAACACATGTCAGAGAACAGAGTAGCGGTGTTTCAATATCAAGTTTAGCCCACAGATAAGTCTAGTTTTAAATAAAAGACTTTGGAAATTTCAATTAAAAGAATGTTACCTTCACAAGTTATTGTAGTTTCAAAAATTATTCATATACTAACACGATGCAAGAATGCAAGGTCTTTCGAAATTTCAATATTCCGTGGGAAAGGCATTCGATTAACAAGTAGATCTATCTGTAGGAGATACTTCAGATTGAAATACTGTAATTTCTTGATGTGGTTGGTTATATGGCGTAACATAGTTGAAAACACGAGCAAAATAGTTATAACACCGATGTTAAGACGTGAGAGTAGGTATTCCTTTAGCATTTTTCAAACCGCATCAAGGTCTATTTTATGCAGAGTTCGAATTCAAAAAGTATTTAGTAGATTGAATGATTTTCTCATTAGAAAACAAGGTGTAACATTAGAAGCAGTAGTTGAAAGGGTGTGGGTGTTCTCTTCATCCACACCCCAGTAAAATATCTCAGCGCATCAACACCTTTACTAGATAATTAGGACTAAAAAAGTCTTTTCACTAGTACTATCCATTTGTCTGAACGAAGCAATCCTTCTTCTCTCGTTCTTAAACCACATCTACTGATTTATAAGCTCTTTATTCATTAAAAGAAGTAAGCATTAACCTTCCCTACACATACGATCTATCCTTTGCATAATTTTCTGTCGAATATTCCTCATGAAACACATAAGTAACGCATCTTATTTATCATTTTCGGATCGTCGGAATAGATCCATTGATCTAAACAATCTGATATGACCTTTGAACAAGGTTAGAATACGTCATAGTCTGCATAGCACGCTCGCACCCACACCCACATTTCTTTAAGTATTTTTTTGCGGTAAAGTCTTTCTTCGTATGTAAGACGTATATGGCAAGAGAATAATTTGTTGCTTAAAAAAGACCAGCAAAGGGTGTGGGATGTAGGTGTGGGTGTGGATTAGGTGGAAGAGAAGACCCACACCTACACCCCCCACACTCACACCACACCCATCCGTAGAAGACCCCCCTAGAAACTTTGTACGCTATAATACAATGAAAGACCGGGGTGTTTTATTATAGGGGAGTTTATGACAAATAGAGGACACATAAAAACTTGAGAAGGAGAGCTCTAGAAACACAATCGTCTACCTCTACACTTAAAGGTTATGAATGTATACGAGTGATGAATTTATCTCTTATCTTTCCAATTTACACAGGAAAGAAAGTAACTATTTATTGACATTTACTCTTTCTCTTCTAGGTGAAACATTAAACTCGAATAGTAGATTTTGTTTCTTTCATACACATGTCCTATTGAAAAGCATACCATCGAACAAAAACAACAACGAGAACATGAGAGAGACGCAATACGTATGTTCCTTTTTTTGTATGTTATTCTTGACAATATTCGTAGTCAACAGTCTTGTTTGATTAACGATAAGCTTTTATATCGTGCAGAAATCGCAAAAATAATCTATTCATTTTACAACGCATGCTATGATTACAAGCGTCGAGACATATTCAATACAACTTCTGTATCAACGATCAAAGGTGGTTTATATTGATGGCAATAGTCTTGACAAGGACGATTCTGCTTTTCATCTTGATCTATGACACAAGGCTATTTGAACAGTTGGAAAAGTTGAAATGGTGTCATTGACAACTATCTACAAGAAGGTGAACGACATGGCTTCTTGGCTGCAGTTGAGTTACAGCATTCTTTAACTTTTCAAATGCTAGTCCGTAGGTAAACATAGAGCGTCAAAATTTAGGGCATAAAGATGCATGTTACACAATTCTTTAACGCTTATAAGCTTCACTGCAATTGACTTAGTGTTTCATATTTTATGAGAAAAAAAACACACGTCGGTAATGCGCTCACATAAAAGATTTTCTTGTGGTTGGACGATGTCATAAATGATAAGTTTTCTGCGAATGCGTACCTTATAAAGACATATGTTTGACAGCAAGTCTGTAGTAGAGACTTAGGACTGTCTGCTAGAAAAATATGTTTTTATTTTCAAAATATTGTAGCAACACATTAAGCCCCCCCCCCCCCCCCTCAAAAATCGATCTCAGCCCAGGAACATCCAAACGAGCTGATATTTGGAGCATATGTTGGGCCTGTGATAGGACGCATGTGATAAAATTTTCAGCCTTCTATCGTGATGTATAATGGAGATACGGACCGAATAATGGTCAAAAAATGGCTTATCGCATCTCCAAAAGTTCTCAGTGACTCTTCAATATATATGCTTGATTTTTTTTGCTTGAAACAGCATGTCTGGATGCAGTGCCTATGAGGGCCTTTTTTTAAAATCTTATCTTTTAAGAGGAAAACAACCCTGACAAGTTTGGTTACTAAAAAAACTCTCAAAAAATGACGCTCTAAATAAGAAGGCGCTTTTCAATATAATAAGCAAAGCCTATTTCAAAAAAGGGGCTCTCATAGGCATTGGATCTGGACATGCTCTTTCAAACAAAAAAAAATATTCGACTTTATATCGTATTGTAGTTGACTTTCGCTGGAGATGGGTTGTGCGACCACCGTTTTGAGAAAACGGTAAAGAAGTTTTAGAAGTGGAGTTTTTTATTCAAATGCAGGAAATAATGGTATATTGATAATATTTATGTGGAATTTTTGAAAGCACGCAATAGGTGGCGTAAGCTAGCACTACAGGTCGTACTATATGATATAAAAATGTTTATTCCATGCTGATAGAAGTAAGAAAGTAGTCTTCCCAAAAATAACAAAAACCCCGAAAATCTCTCCGAAAACCGGGCAGTGAGGTGGAAATCTCCTACGAAAGTCTGTAAAAATTTGGTCTTTTTTTAAAAATTTATATATATTCTGAAAGAGGAAACTTCGCTGCATCTTCCTATGATAAAAACTCGACTTCGATTACTTTATCAAAAAATGGATTTTCTGAGAGGGGAGGGACCTTAACACACATTATCAGCACTTATCATTACTGAAAGTATCATTTCGTCAGAGAAAACCAGTAAACTTTGATAGATTAGGATAAAGATCTAAATTTAGTTTTGCACTAACTTAGAAGAAGATGGCCGAGTAAGCTTCGAATCCTACTCAAACCTAACCGGAACCAAAGGAAATCAGAAAATATCCTATTCAATAATAGAAATAACTAGTAATAAATTAATAGAAAATTAATTCATCTTTCACTCATGAGAAAGAATATAAAAGCTTGAGTATCATTAAGAAAATAAAAACAAACCAAATATCCATTACCAAGTAATAGGAATGTATCATCCTTATTAAACATATATAAATACGTTACGTAGAAACTCTTTTCAAACGTGCATAATGATTTTAAATTTCGAGTGAAGGGAAAGAATTCTGCAACTCAATGAAAACCGTAAAGTTGTGAAATAAAATCTTTCGTAGAACATAATAAGAACAATATTGACTTTGTGACTCATACATGTGGATGGAGAGGTGAAAGAAAAATATACATGGATTTGTATATACATATATTTTTTAAAAATCACTTCATTGGCTCTTCAACACACTCATACAGGAATATGACTCAGGTAAGGAAAGAATTTCTATTGAATTTAAAATTAATAGGAAACATGAATTGTTCAAAGGAAAAGTTTGGATTTTTGAAAACATTGTTTAGTTGTACATGATCTTGATGCAATGATGATGGAGAAAGGCGACATGAATAAAATCACTGCAAAGACACGTAACACTCACACTATAAAATTCCGCATCATATTGAACGAGCTGCAATGTGAGTACTGCACGTCGTAGATGAGATCAGTACGTGAAGACATTTTAGATCAATCGTTAAGAATACTGATTGATTCCATTTATTATACACACTTTCATGAAACACAACCGTTAATCAATGATGAAATATAGATCGAAAAAAATAAGTCCGCTTCTTCAAATCTAGACCCCGTTGGATCGAAAATCTTAGTTTCAAGTCTGAAGTCCAAATTGACTCGCACTCTTAATACTTTCAATAAAGTTTCTGGTATCTACATCTGATCATGACTCTTCAAATACTAGACACTCTTTTTTGTCGAGTTATTTATACCCGCAACTATTATAGCATGTCTTATATATTTCTTGGACGTATTAGAACGTTAATCTAATTATGATGAACTCTTACTATTATCTTGGGTAGAAAATTTTTGGAAACGAACGCAATCAACAGAGAATTATTAATTGTAGATCCAAGCAACTTCGAGACTAATGGAATGATATCTATCTCAATTTCAACCTACAAAACATAATAGACACATCCATATACTTCTTCGTTGACTCTCAGACAAGTTTTGATATATATATATATATATAATGGTCTGTAATATATATTAATGCACCACATGTACGACTAAATTCCAAATTTAACACGCGCATTTTACATATATAGTTAAGTTGATGATGTTCACCTACTTTATGTACTTTGTGTTATCCGCTAAAAACAATACCATAATATCTTCTATGCTAGCTATGATATGAGCGAAAATCGATTCTGTCGCCTGACTGTCCACTGTGACCTTCACCCATAGTTTTTTAATATTTCCCTCGAGCTAGAAAAAATGATACAGAAGCTTGTTTAGCAGTCAGTGGGATAAGGAAAATTTCGCCATTTTATTTCGACATGATGTGAAACATAATAAATTTCAAAGAGACGATTGACAAGTTGTCCTGAAGGACGATTTATTATTCAATATTTGTTGTCTATCGTTTTTGCTGCAGAAATCTTCACCGAAAGACTTTATTTGTCGACATCAGAAGAACAGAAAAAAAATATCATTCTGCTCGTTGTGGACAAGAAAGAAATGTTGGTATCATAGCGATGATAGAAAGAAAACATTTATTTATTGCACAACTCGTTATTTCATGACATGCGAGTCAACACATAATCGAAAATTCCCAGGCGATTTATATTTTACGTTATATCAAGAGTCATTGGAGAACAAATTATTTTTCTGGCTATGAACTTTAATAAAATCCATTCAATGCAGATATCTGTTATAATAGTCCATTCAGTCAGGTCCAATGAATCTTCGATAATCAGCATATAAAAGAAACACTTGCTGATAGTTCTTAAATGATCGACTGATTGAAGCAAACAATAAGCTATCTGATTTAAGGTTTGATCATTATCTATAGCGCGTGTAGCAGTGAATATCAGAAAGGTTGCCTAATTTTATCATAGCAAAGTCATTCAAATAAAAGTGATAACAATGCAAGTATGCTTGTTGAGAGAAATTTTCTCCCAATATCTGACAAAATAATAAAATTTTTGTCTTCTCGCATCCAGTCTTAGCACAAAGTGGATCTATGCCACTTGGTAATAATTGTATCTCTTCGTACTGTCTGTGCATACCAGATTCTTTTTCTCTTTTCTGTTCTGCAGACTTGATGACTTTTTTCCTTTTCTATCCTGTCAGTTGTGTCAAATAGATTATTGCTCTTCTGTTCTTCTTGTTATGTAGACTTCTTCCATCTTGTTTATCGTCACGAAAATTTTGTCAGATTTTGCCAGCTGAGAGATTCCTATACTTTCACAAAGCTACGATCGTAAGGATTACTGTCATCGATAACGAACGTCAATTCATTCTATTGATTCTATATCGAAAAGATGGTTTATAAAACAAAAAGAATAATAAATAATAATAGTTTATAACAATTATGAATCGTCTTCCTTCTTTTCGTGTGTTGTCTTCTCTACATATTTTGCTTGATTACTGACCATGCCAATATCGTTTATTGTTATCGTTACCATATGAGAACGAGAAAATTGTCTCTTCTCCTCTAATATGAAAAACATTTGACACACTAAAAGCACAGATTCGATCTCTGACTGTCAATTCTAGATAATGATTCCCTTTAATATTGTTCTATTCACTGAATCTGATTCGTTTGATCACACTACATCATTGTCATCCGCACACCATAGTCAACTATTATGGAGAAACATTGAGACGACAATTCAGCGTATTAATCATCGTTGTGAAACAGTTCAGTTAGATCAACTCGATTTTAGCGAACAAGAAAATATTAACAAGGTTCTCAATGCTGATCTTGTTATTATGGTAAGATTAATTTTATGATTAAAATAAGAAGATTTTCAATTGAAGAAAAAATCTCTGTTTCGATTGAAAATCAATTTATTCTCTGTCGAAATCCCGATGATATCATGAGAGTATGAAAAAATCTTCGAACTGGTTAACGAGAACTAAAATTTTGGTAGCATAGCAAACGTCATTGTGTGAAAAAAATATCTTCCAAAGCATTCCGATTATTTGTTACTCTTACAAAAAAATCATTTTTGGGACATAAGCTTCATGCGACTTCGATGAGACAATAGAATCGTCGTTGAAAACACGTGCCTTATGACAATAACAAATCACCGATTTTATCATATCTAACGGGTCGGGCGAAAGTTTTGAAAAAAAATTTTTCTTCACTCTTCGATCGATTACTACGGCTAGCAAACATTTAAAACATTTCGTTAGAATCAGAATTTTAATGTTCTTTGGAAATCTCGATTCGAAATTTTCGTGAAACTTATAGGTTAGCGGATCTTTCAAAGACTTAAAAACAAAGAGATGAAAAATGCGACCATATCCATTTTGAAATTGATTTCATAGTGTTTTTCAGCAACTTTTATCGTCACTTCCTTATGTCCGCCGCAGAGACAATGACAATTTCCTTTTCCTCAGTCGCATCACCTTTTAAAACTTTTTGGGTCACCATTCAAGTAATATGCGTCATTTTCGTCAACCATGCCACTTATTGAACACCTTTCATCATCGAACTTTTGCGCAGTGTGAAAAACGAGAGGATTCTCTGCAAAATGAGCTAAGATCTGTCCCTTATGCAAACTGTTGTGGTTAACAGACAGCTTTTAGAGAACTCTTTCCTCTTGCTTTTGGTGCATTTGAGGTAATTCTTTTCTTTCACACTGAAATTCAGATTTGAAAAGCTTGTAAATTTCTCATTCTAACTCAATATTTTTTGAATTTTTGCTGATCCCCCTAATCAGTCGAACAATGAAGACACATTTTATTTCAAAACTTTCGATCCATTCATTGTATGATAATCTCTAAAACTCGAAGTGTCTCAAATCAAAGATAGAAGAAGGTAAACTACGCTATTTCACCAAACATGATGATCTCTTATTAATTCAAGAAGATTAAACAACAATCTGTTTATTGTTTGTAGGATGTTACAAATCAAGAACATCGTCCAACATTTATGTATTATAAAAGTAATCGAGATAACTTCTATGATATTGTATTGATTGAAACAAACGCTGCCGACAATGAAAAAGCCATTCAAGATTTTCGAGTATTTTTGAAAAGAATTATTTGACATCATTATATTCATCTTTGATCCTTCTAGACGATATGTAACATTCAAAAATTGATTGTCTATCAATATGATAGCGAGAAAGATATTTTCTACGATATAACTACATCATCCAACAGTTCACCACCATTGCTTACAGCAACTCTCGAAGCGTATCTTCCAGAAGCTGCTGCCAACATTTTGTATGTTTATATTTGTTTGGAGATTTTAGTTAAAATCGTTCACATCTTGTAGACAAGGACTAGCTGATCGATATATTGCTCGAATAGATGCATGTAAACTCTCAAAGAAAGATAAATTATCTCTTTCTAATGCATGTTGGACTTTTCTTGTTCTTGTAAAACTCTTTCATATGCGCGTATTTCTAGTTTTTACGAAATGAAATATACAATGAGATAATTAACGAAAGCAATAAAACCTATGTGACACCGAAATTGATCCTTCATCTGATGATCGCCTTTCAAGATATTGAAGTAAGTCAAATATATTTTGTTTTTTTATTTCATTTACACACTCGTTTTGTTTTTCAGGACTATGAATCAATGATTGAACTCAGTGAACAGTTCAAAGAAATAAATAACACGCAATTCACTTATTTAATCGCATTTGCGCTTAGTCGGTAAATCCTACGATAATAAATATTGTGTCGAGCAAAAAAAACAAAATGATTATTTTTCTCTAGACGAAATCAAAACGATGATCTTGATAAAGCATTGAATATTCTCGAACAATTGTGTACAACGAAAGAGATCGATAGTGAATTGATGAATGATACCAGTTGCTTGTATGGTCGCATTTACAAAGATAAATTTAAACAAACAAATTATCTCAATCAAGAATTTTTGCACAATGCAATCAAATGGTATCGACGCGGTTTTGAAACTAATCCAAATCTTTAGTAGACGATCTAGTTTTTTTTGATCAGAAAAAAACAAATACTGAAGTTTGTCTTTTGATCTAGTGCTGGTATCAATTTACTTATTCTCTTACATATCACTATCGATGACTTGAAAAATAATCCTGAAACATACGATATCAGTAAGATATTTCAGATTTTTATTTATTTCAAGAGTCAAATAAGATAAGGACAGAACAAGCGTGCAGTTGTAAGAAGACTAAATCATATTCGTTTCATATTCGAAGGATTCTATTAGAGCTGCCAATAAATTGCTTGTTTCCAGCATGATCTGATTTTCAGTCGTATGACAATAGGGTCCAAGTTTTAACCTAGAAATCATTAGATCTGTTGGGCTCCAATACCAGAATAAACCAGATCGATTGCTTTCTTTTTTATCTGGGAATAACTACATAAAATGTTTAATATATTTCTTTGAAGGCGTTGCTGTGGTGTGAGTGTCTCTTATTCACCCCCACACCCTCAAGTCTATCTCTTGGATGGTACAAATGAATAGCACATCATCGAAATGTTGAAAAAGTAGACTAGTTTTTCGTTTGGTTAAAAACAGTTTTGCACTGTTGAAATGACGCTTCACTCCAACGCTCATAAATTTGTCTCACTTGTTTAGATACATGAGGAGATTGATTGCCAAAACATAAGAATCATATGTATATATATAGGCTAGGTCTGCTCAGATACAGACCGTGTTGGCAGTTCTAGGTCATATATTATAAAACGAAATAGCCCTGGACAACTTTCGAAGAAATCTAATTTTCACCCATAGTTTATAATCAGGCGTTTTGATGCTCTGCTTAGTTATGCAACTTAATATATTACTCGGAAAAAAGATTCGTTGGCTCGAAGGTTCAACTGACTATTGGGACGTAGCTACCTATTTTGAGCTACATGCAGTGCAACAAGAATGGAAAAAAGCATGTCAGGCTGCTTTACAAATGTATTTACTTAATCCATCGAGTTGGCGTTTTAAGACAACAATGAACAATTTGAAAATAGTTCATGATGCAAGACTGACGCTTAATAAACAAAAATCTAGCAAACAACTGTCGAGTAAAACGACTAGTGAGGATGGTGTCTATAATTTTTGGATCGAATTCTTCAACGATGCTATCAATTCCGATTTGAAATCGTTGGGAAATAAAGAACTACCTGCACAATTGCCTGTAAGTACTTGATAATTAGCTAGATATTTCATATCAATACTCGAATGAAATTTGTCTTTTTCAGATTCTTGTTCGTGATAATTATGAACGAGTTGATGGGACCGGTTTTATGAATATGTATGTTGAAGGACGTTTACAACTGAATTTTCATACTGGTACAGACACCCAAACATTGGTTATTCGTCTGTTAGAACAACATAAACATATTCCTGATCATGATCATGTGAAAACTATTGAAATGAATTTAATCAAATCCATTGTGTAAGCAAATTGAACATGATTTTATTCGTCATATTGTTAAGAACGTAATTTTTTGTACAGAGATGTTAAAAATGATAATCGATCGTTGCATATCTGCGCTTATGAGAATAACAAAGTATTTAAGTCGTTTCAACTTCAAATATTCTTTTCTTCCGTCGAACGTTGCACAGCGTAAGTCTGATTATGATTCCGATATTCTCTCCTACAATCTACTTTGATTCGGTGTAGATTCAATAGAAAAATGTCTAAATATCGACGTGAAACAAGTCATGTGGAAATCGAGAAAAAATTCGATGTAAGTAAGCTGATGATCATTTTCAAAAGCAAAAGGAACATTAAAAAGAAAGACAAGAAATATTTACACTTAATGCGAATTTATTATTTGTGCTTCTAGTTTGAATTCGAATGTAATGAGCACGGACGTATTGAGCTAGGTCGTGGAAAGTTCGGCATAGTCTATCTAGCAAAAGATTTGTATATGATGAAGAAATTTGCTGTTAAAGAAGTACGAATATGTAAAGCAGACGATATCAATGCAATACAGACTGAAATCAAGAATATATCGACACTTAATCATAAGAATAGTATGGTTACTAACAAGTTGATTGTTTAATTGTGTTTTTTTTTGTGTCTCTTATCTTTTCAGTCGTGAAATATGAAGGAACGGCAATTATTCGTGATAGAAAACCGCCGGTATTTCAGATCATCATGGAATATGTCGAAGGGTCAGTCATACAGATTCGACGAAAGAAACTCGAAATGTAACGTTCTTCTTCTTCCGTTTCAGTGGAAGTCTTTCACAATTAATTCGCAAGAAATTTGTTCAATTCAATGAGTTATGGATCAAAATCTATACGAAACAAATTCTTGAAGGGATACAATATTTACATGAAAATCATATTATCCATCGAGATATCA
Organism: Rotaria sp. Silwood1; assembly: GCA_905250075.1. Classification (NCBI taxonomy): domain Eukaryota; kingdom Metazoa; phylum Rotifera; class Eurotatoria; order Philodinida; family Philodinidae; genus Rotaria; species Rotaria sp. Silwood1. The sequence continues at coordinate 41,679 of CAJNOP010000676.1, read as the reverse complement.
AACCGGATAATATTCTTGTCAATTCAAACGGGTATTGTATAAATGAATTCACATGATCTAATTGATTTTTTGTGACTTTAATATTCGAAGGGAAATTAAAATTACTGATTTTGGCACATCGATACATCTTGTTGGTTTGCGTCGTGGTTCAGATACCATCGGTCAGTAGTCATCAAGAATGCACTCAGGAGTTTTGTGAGAAAAGAAAGACTCAACTTTAGAAACGACGTGCTTTTGAAGTATCGGTATCACAATGAATGTGATAATATAAAATGCCCTTCATAATTATTAAAAAAGTCAAACAAACTTTAAAAAACTACATAGATTCCCATGTTAATTACACGGTTACTTTCTTAAGACTATCCTTTAACTATCATATACCTTGATGTAATTCGTTCTCCGTGTTACAGATCTATGTCTCTATCTTCAGTTTTCTTGCTGTTTGATATTCAGAGAATGGAAGACTCGTTCGTTGGATTGTTATGTCTTAAGATATATATATTGTATATCCTTGACTATCACTACACTTTCATTTCTCCCTTAACTGTTTTTTATCCTTCTGACCGGTTTTTCTACGGTTAAACTTCAAAGAAGCCTTCTCCTATGCCTATAGGTACACCTCAATATATAAGTCCTGATATGGTGAATATTTCTCCTACGGGTTACGGACCAGAAGTAAGTTTCTGTTTGTTATTTGCAAAACTCGATCAAAATCTTATATCGTTAGGTAGATATTTGGAGCATTGGATGTACAGTACTTGAGATGGCTACTGGAGAGAAACCATATCATGAGAGTAAGCCATGAAACTTTGAGTAATTCTCGTATATATTGCAAATATTTAAATTATTTTAGTTACCAATCCATTTGCCATACTGTACAAGATTGGTGTCGAAAAACAACCGCCTCATATTCCTGAAGCATTGTCTAAAAATATCAAAAGCTTTTTGAATAAGTAAGCCTCAATACTAGTGTACATTGATTTTTCATCAGTACGACGACAATTTTTCTTTCAAGATGCTTTTCATCGACTCGAGAACATTCATCGGCTAAAGATCTCTTAAATCATTCCTTCATCAGGTAAGTCTTTTCTCCAAATAATGAGATTACGGTATGCAATTTCCCATTATAAAATACAAGAAAAATAAAATCAGTTTCGAATTTTTCTATGATGAAATCCAATGTACTAGACTATTTTAAAGAGAATATAATGCAACATCAATAGATGAAATTATGTCTGACATTTTTCTATTGTATCTAGAATGAAAAGAAGATTACCGAGCGACAGTGGTAAGGTTATATAATTAATATTTCAAATAGGAAAACTCTGATCTTGAATAGATATTGTTTTCGATGCCAAAAATCATGTTAACGACGAAATAAGTAAAAGGTGCGTCTAATACATCTTTTTGGGAGTATTTTGTTTGTTTTATTGGCTCTTTTAGCCGAACAACGGATGTATATGGTTCATTGGAATCATCAAAACGAAGAACTAGTCAAAGAGAACATATATTCGAGTATAAAACATGTGTAAACTTCCAAGTAAAAATTTCCTATGAGTTCTTATAGGACTGTGCATAGTCTTGAATTCCAATTATCGACTGGTAATCATAATCGACATGAATCAAACAATCTTTCAGAAAGATCTAGAAGCAACGATCATGTAAAATATCGAAAAACAAAAACAGATTGTTTTATTACAATTGCTTGTCTTTTCATGTAGATACTCGACGAATGGATGAATTTGATTGAAGAACAATGTCAAATTGAGCCAATAACACTTGTATGTATGTCATACTTGAAAACAGTTCATAATTATCGTTTTGATTTAAGGAAAGTTTTCGTGTACTACTATCAGCCATTAGTGAATATTTGAAAGGATTAACAAGAAATTCGCTAGATGTGACACAAAGTGAGACAAGACTAAACGAATTCAATTCGTATCGATCATTCGTACTGTTTTGTTCAGATGAAACAACTCATGATCAATCTGTGATGACTCATGATTTACAAATCGATTTTCAACGAGCTTTTTATTACTTTATCAAATCGGTAAGTTCGAATGTGATCGGATCGGATAGAGTTTCACTAGAATCAAAGAATTTTCAGACAAAAATCCTTTTCTGACTTTGTTCATTTAGGCTAATAGAATCATTTCAAATAAAAATGGTCTATCTCCACATGTTCTATTCACAATTCATGAACATCTGCATAGTGTTATTAAACAATTCGTTGAACTCATCGGACCAGGTGTTATTATTTTTTTTTCTTACAATCAATTTTCATATGTCTAAACAACTTCGTCAATTTAGACCTTGTCTCTGCTGTCATGAATCCATCGACAACATTGAACGATGTTCAAATATTGAATCAGCTTGATCAACATCCACTGTTTGCTCATAGAAATCAAACCATGTCTAATACAGTGACTCAATTATATGGACAATACAATCGATTGGATGAATCCAATAGAGAGTAAGTGAATTCTTATTTGATTTTCATAACATTGAATTTTCTTCTTTTTCAAAGTCAATTTCGTCGATTAATTCTTTCGCAAAATGAAGATGAATCACTTTTCACTGAAATCATCGAACATCAACAGGAGACCTAGAAGTAAAAAGAATCTGATTATGTGTTTGCATAGTCATTCAACTTTTCAGATGAAGTCCGTAAAACTAACAGGAAATGTGTTCATCAAAAAAGTACTCTATCAAAAACGATTCGAGGAATTTTCGTGACCTTTTAAAACTTGTTTTCTGTCCTTTTTCTGTCAAATAAAATAACTATGAAGATTTCACAGTTATAAATCAAATTGAGAAAAAAAATCTCTTTTAAATGTTTTCCAGTAAACAATTAATGGCAGAAATTCGAAGATTCATTTGAAGTGTAACAACGAAGTAAATCTCTGCATGTTTTACTGCATCATAATTTGCGTTCTCTTTTTGAATAAGAAAAAAATCTTTAACAAAATCAAACCGCAAAAGAGCTGTCTCGAGTCTTTCTAATTTTTATGAATTAAACATTTCAGAGAATATATTCAATAAATTGACTATGCTTAAACTGTTACTCTCTATACTTGAGGTAGAATGATCAACGAACACCAGTACGCCGTCAGCACACTTAAAACAATTGAATAAAAAGATGTTCAGCACGATGTTTAACTTTTAAACAGTCTACCACGATACTCATGACTACCATTGAAGTGGATGTGGGTGTGGGCGAACAGAAGCACTACAGCCCGCACCCACACCCACATTCCGTAATGGAATAATAAAGTTGTAATCACTAATTTACAATCAGTTAATATCAAATGTAGTCGTACCTATGTGAAAATATGCTTGGATTAAAGCTTGTTGTTTTTTAGGGAAATATGAAACATTTCAAACTGCCGATGAAGTTTGTCTTGATAATATTAACTTGACTTTTTGTTTGTGTGGCGAAAATTCATTTATAAAATGTGCGTTTGCTATTTGTAGACGAGTTTTATGTTTTCATTATTTTTATGAGTCATATCATTATCATTAATTACTATATATTATTGTAAAGAATATTTTTTTATGTATGTGAATAAATGAAAAATACAAAATCAAAGAAACTCAAAAAAATGTCTTTTTCGTACTTACAAAGAGTACGTGAACTAGAAACAGTTGGAACTATCCTTTAGTTATACATATTATCATGGAAACATGATACAATTTTAATATTTTTTCTACATGCTCTAGCTTATTTTGTATGTAAAATGCCTTAGATTCGATCCCGATGACTACAGTTCTCTTTGCTTCTTCTTTTCTATAACTATTCTGGGAGTAGGCTAATGCAAACTTTGATTATCAGAGATTTACCATTCAATGCACCGTTTGCTCGAATGATTATTGTATCAGTTAATAACTCAACAAGCTCTACAAATTGGTCCCACTAAAATTTTAAAAATGATTGATCAATCCTATGCCTTCCCTTGTTAGTACTTTTCTCTATGAAGTTGATAAATCATAAGGCTGCATGCGACAAAAAAAATAATAAGCGTCCAAGTTTATGTCGTTCCTTGATATTACTTATATGATAGAAATAGAATTATTATTTTGTATATTGAATATATATTAATAGCTGATTCAGAATGTTTAGTCTTGCATACAATGATGTGCACACCGCCAAAGGTTCTATCAAACTTTCTACATTGAAAAATATAATAAAGAATATATAATAAAAACAAAAAGAAGAAAAAAAAAGCATATTTGTGAATAAAACTTTTTTCTTTTCATTTGGACGTGTTTTCTTCTTCGTTATGATTTAACTTTTATAGCAAAAAATGTTAAGTGAAGACAACAGTTCTTTCGAGGATACAACAGTATTACCTTCTGGAATTGCCATTCCTCGTCTAATTCGTTTTTGGATTATTCTTCTCTTTTGCATTCCATCGGTTATTTGTTCTTTGTTCATTTTCTATCAATTTATTGTCCATCCAAGATTACGGCAGGCTCTACATAATCATGTTATTGCTCTTCTTCTTTTCATCAATTTTATTTTTCAACTAACAAGTATCCTATGGAGTCTTAATTACTATCGTTTGGGAAATGTTTGGCCAGAAAATTCTTTCTTTTGTGTCACATGGGCTTTTATTGATGAAGCTTTCTATATTACAACAGCAATTCTATTTGCTTGGGCAACCATTGAACGACATATTTTTATCTTTCATGATTATTTAGTATCAACAAAATATAAATTGATTTTTTTGCATTATTTACCACTGGCTATACTTCCTCTCTATTGCATCTGTTATAGCATTATTATAGTTATTTTTCCACCATGTGAAAACACATATGATTACAATCAAATTACATGTGGTAATCCTATTTGTTATTATGAAGTTCCAACAGTAGGAATGTGGGACGTTATAGTGAATGATATAATACCTACAATAGTTATTATTTTCTGCAGCATTGCTCTTCTTTTACGTGTCTTCTATCAAAAATATCGAATACATCAACAAATTCATTGGCGGCGTCATCGAAAGATGACGATTCAAGTATTATCAATTTTAACTCTGTATCTTTTCATATACTTCCCAAATGTGTTACTGGAATTCATTGATCTTTGTGGCATTTCTGAGGAAGTTGGTGCCGATTTTAGATTATATGCTGAATTCTTTGAAAATTATGGCACTCTTTTATTACCTTTTGTATGCACTATATCGATGTCTGAACTTAGAAAACAAATTAAGAAAATAATTCCATATTGCCGAAAACAAACACGAGAAGTTGGCCCTCAAAGATTAGCGTTATCGCGTCATGTAGTTGGTCCATAATTAACAGGAACAATTATTACTAACCGATCATCGTTGTGTTGTCTAATTAATAAAACCTATACCTTAATTTGAGAGCATTTTCATCAATAACATGAGTAATAATACTCATAAAAATGATTTAAAAGGATTTCGATATGACATAGTCTGTTCTACAATACATACTAACTCGAATTTTTCTATTCGCTTAATAGATTATATAATCAAGTCAATAGACAAAATTTGCTGCGCTAGTTACGATCAGAAGTCATAGCATCAAAGATTGTTGACGTATTCTCTGCTGTATCTGACGACAGAAGCAAAAAACATGCTTATACTCTGCATGTCGTGCCCTATTCAGTTAAAATTAGATGCAATGTTGCTATCGGTGCAGCTTGAAGACAAAATATTTATTAATATGTCAGATACTAATAATAAAAGCTATAAGTTCGATCCCTGCGGAATTCATATATGAAGAGTGTGGTTGTGGAATGTGTGTGTTGGATGTGGATCGAAACAAGAAATATGCCAACACTCGATGCCCTCACATAAAAGCCATATCCACACCCACACTCTGTTTTTTTTATTGGCAAGAAATGGACGAATTTATTAAGTCTTTACAGTACAAAAGTGAAAAGTATAAATATAAAGTTAAGAAAGTGAAAATGAAAAAGAAGATCAGATATGTGTAGACAGGTTACGAGAGGATTATCAGAAAATTAATGGCACATCAACTAACATGTAAAGTGTTTACATCGATACACAACAAAAGCATTTCTTTATTGTATTACTATGTTCAAGGAAACACAAAAATGTGAGCACTGTTACAAAGTCTCCGGAAAGTCACAGAGAATCATAATGTATTCAATGTTATCATGTAAAATCGATTCATTCAAGGGTTTATCCGCACACCAAGAGATACATGATTCCAACAATGAAAAATGTTCTACATATCGTTTTGATCTGAAAACTCCCTTTATACTGTTTTCGTCTTGCAGTTAAATCCTTCTAAACATATTCAAGTTTGCCTACTCACACACTAACTCACCGTCTATAGTATCTGATAATGCTAATAAATACTAATTCCAATATCTCAAACATCTGTCCTCCAATGATATTTCATCGAGTACGTATGAAAAGAAGTTGTCACGCTACTGTAAACAAAATAATACTCTTTTTAAGCTTGTGTAATAAAAATGATTTAAATCTTGTTATTGCTTAACTATAAATAGTGAGGAGAGAGGAAACAGCCAAGTAAACAAAGGAAGAACATAACGAAGAAATAACGCTCTTCTCAATGCTGGAGTAGTAGTACCTGAAAAACGAAAAGAATTTATCATAATGATACGTTGTCTAGTGTGGATTTGGGTGTGGATATTGGTATCAGTATGGTTCTTTATTGAACACCCACACCCTTTTGGTTTTGATTTTTTCTTCCTTATGTTGGCATTTTTTTCTGGTGCTTTTTTTTTCGATGTTAGTAAAAGATTTATATCTTGTACTTTCTTTTATTTGTCTCTTTTTCATCTGTATCACTTATACTGTTACTATTCCATGTGTTGTTGTTATTTCTATTACTGGTTCCTTCGTTATACTCGATGTTACTGCTCTCATTACTTTGTCTTTTGGTGTCGGTAACTATCATATTTTAAATTGTTGAGTATCTTTTTTCTATAAAGTCTTGCTTGTGATACTTCTTCAGCATCTATCATTACAATGTCATTTTCATCTTTCTCTCATTCTTTTCCTTTAGGATTGGCTACTTACTTACGAATTTTCTATTTCTTACTTTTCTCGTTAGAATATCTTCTTTGATAATATATGTTTGCACCCACGCCTTCACAACTACATCCACACTCTAAACTACTTAGAATAGAGATGACTTTGGCAGTATTATACATTCGTGTAAGGGTTTACAGACATATAATATGAACCATGGAAAAGTCTGATTATACCATTAGATAGAGCTCGTGAAGTTGTGTGCAAAACAAGAATTGGAATTCTAAAATGAATCTTGAGGCGAATAACTTTTGATATAACTCGAATCCACTGTTAACGTCATCCACGCATTCCCAAACAACTAGTGAGATCATTGAGCAAGATCATGGCTGATCTATTGAAAATTCTTCGGAATGATCTGTTGAGTTGCAATGACTAATTACATCACGAACCCCACCTCACACTCTCATGTTTTTTTTTTGATGGATAAAAATAATTTTTTTCTATTTTTAGACTGTTACAAGGATGTGTTCCACTTTGCTAAGGGTTTTCATAAATCGATAAAGAAAAAGCTTTTTATATGATCCACATTGAACAATTTTCGAAAAAGACATTCGTATCATTGAATTACATCTGAAAGACCTTGCAGAATTCTAACAATTGGATTATTTTCGTTAGCCTACAGACATTATAAAGAATCTGAAGCATTTGTCACAAAGGAATTCGATTGAACTGAAGCTTTCAATTGGTTTTGCACGTAAATAATCTCTTCGAGATAGCGACCAACATTTGAGTCGGAATGGCCAACAGTAAATTGAGCATACTGAATAATGAATTCCGTAGATACTAAAAATTGCTCGAATCCAATACGATTAAATGGATCAAAACATGCTTGTGATGCAAATATATTATACATTAACTGTCGATTACGCAAATGCTTTCTTGCGTAGGGTTCATCTATTCCTGTCGAGTTCGGATTAGCATAATCTTGAATAGAGTTCATCACAGATACATCATCTGTCATAATAAATACTGATGAGAATGTCTGATTTAGTTCCTGTTCTTTATCAACTAATCCTTTGACATACATTGATATGTTACGCCATCTATTATATTTGATGCAGAATGAATCTTCGGGCATTTTGTCACCACGACAAATAAATATTGCTGCTGCGTCATTTAAAGTACATTCATGTTTATCCCATAAATAATTTGACCAATGGTCAGTCAGTGAATGTGTCAGTTGATGAATGCGTGGAGCAAAACAATGAAAATAGGCTACGAACATATACCGAAGGAATCGTGTAAAAACACGATCTTGCCATGTTAGTTTGTATTGATTGCCTGGTAAATGTCGTTTTGACTCTTCATACGGTCGATTTCTTGGCATCCACTGGTCAAGAAAATTATCCGTGAGTGATAGAGCTCGATAGATATGTCCATCTGTGTGATTGATGAGCACTACGACGGGTAGATTGTAGATTGGATTAACTTGATTGCGACTAAACATCCATCGGCGAACTGATACATGTTCATAACCAAATGTCCATGTTGTGTCATTGCTAATATAAATTACTTACTACTTTTTAACTGATTTCTATAAAGAAGTTCTTGAATATCTGTCACATACGATGAAAGATTACTTTTATCTCGAAGTATTAGTGCAATGGATTTCATTCGCGAATCCTTTAATCCTTTGGCTCCCGACTTTTTTGCAAATATTAAAGCTTTTGAAAATAAGTCCTAAATATGATTTTTTAGAAAAAGATTATATGTCTATGTTCGAAAAAAAATAAAGCGAATGAAAAATAAAACTAGAAAAATTCCAACACATCTCTACAGTGAATAAAGGGGAAAATCCCATGAGTCACTACATTACATGATCCAAAAGGAGAATGTTTTTGATTCGTTCTTACTCTGATCTTTTATTATTCGAACGATATATATATTTATATATACTACAGTTTAGAAATGGAAAAGAATCTACTGAACATAATTAATACAACAAAAGAGCGAAAAAAAGTAATCTTACTGGCATACACTGAAATGACTGAAAATGTAGATGAAATGTATATATGTGTAAAAATATCAACCAGAAAGGAAAAAAAGAAGAAATGACTTGCATGATACCAACTAACAAACGATAAGAAGCTTTTTTAAACAGTTAAAAAATATACTACTGCGGCCTTTATCCGATAAATACATTTGAATACATATATGTGTTGCCGGGAGCGTAAGGGTTAAAAATATTTAATATTTTTATTGTGAAATGATTTATAGAACATTCTACATAATTTAAATGAATATAGATTTTTTTTTCTTTGTTAAAATTAGAAGTACAATATTGATCTGGTCGGTGTTTGTGGCGATGTCTAATGAAGAAGCAATTGTGCTACAAAGAATAATAATGTATAAGTAATAAAGTTTGTAGTGTTTCCTATTCTTACTATTTTTTTCAAGCTGAAGAATTGTATTGTATATAGCGTCGGTACTTTCCGAATCAGTGGCATTGGTACTACGCATTAGAGCAAAGTCTTTTGGTTGCGATTTTTTCCATTTGATCTTACGATCAAATACTAATTTGTCGAATTTGGCACCTAAATCAGTCGCTATCTTAACAATATTAGATCGACTACCTAGCGAAGAAATTAATGCTTTGGCATCAATTGGTTTGAGAGCATTCAATGTTGCTTCATCCACAATGTTAGACATCAAACCATTGATATCAATAATATTTTCGACAAATGTTTGACACATATTATTTTCACCAGCATCATATTTGAAAAAATTTTTGTCAACATTCGATGCTACAGAAATTAAACGATTGAGTGTTAATGGTTTATTTCGTGTTAATGGAATATCATATATATCAATCAATTCGTCGGGTATAGATGGATATTTAAGAGCAATACGTTGTGCTTTCTCAAGTTTAAGAATAGTGCTAGGAATTTTATTTTGTCTAGCATTTCCTAGTATATGTTGTAGTACTTGAGATTCACGACTATTCTGAATAGTAATGAGTAAATAGTTGTGATAGATTTCATCATAACCAAGTTCAAGTTGTTTATTGGTAAATTTTGAATGACTTAAAAAGTCAAGTATTTTAAGAGGAAAATCTTGAACAGGTGTTCGACCAAGTTGAATTTTAAGAATGAGTTCATCGCCCACTTCTTCCAATAGATTTCGTACTCTTAATGGCATTTCTGGATGATTTTTTGCAGGAATAAGTTGTGATGTATCATTCCTGGGCTATGAATAATAAATATTGGTCAATTACTTAAGAGAATAATGACAAAATAAGAAAAAAAAAAAGTTAATTGTCTTTTTAACATGATTGTCTATTTTCATCAAATTCATGAGAGAAATCGATTCAAAATAAGATTTGAATTATTCAAAAGATAAACAATCTTTGCTCTTACCTTTGCAATTAGGAATTTGGCTGCTATCATTGTTTTTTCAGAGCACAATCAATCTATGATTGAATAATATATAGATTCCACTGCACGAGTCTACACAAGAAGTGATGTATCAGATGAACGATATCTAAAAAGATGATTGAATAAAATAAATAAGAGGTTATAACTTTGCTGAATTAATTAATTTATTAAAATATTATTGAAGAAGATAATTGTTAGAAAATCGGATTTAATGTTTTTAACTCATCGTCATATTTATGTTGATTATCAAAGTTATCGATATCATTAATTAGATATCATCAGTAGATTGTGTTTGATAAAAACATCTAAAAAACAACTGCTTGTCAGTATTATTCATCACTGCATATACTTGCATGAGGAATGAAAGATTCAATCGACGTTTACCTTCGTGTTTTTTTTATAACTAGTGCAACAAATGCATATTTAATATTGCAAGCTATTCACTTGCTTGAAATATATTTTTTTCTGGCAGTAGCGGAGTGTCGTGTCATGCTGTCAATATTGACGTGGTGCTTTATCATATTCTCTTTCTTCTGTGCGCATTTACATACGTGTTTATTGTCATTGAGTAAATTGAGAAAAAAAAAACCTTCATACAAATATCTAACTTAACAACACTAATGAAATGCAGTGTATTTCTAACTAAAATAGATTAACAATAAAAATACAAGAGACAGATTGACTTATTTTTCTTTATCAATTTCACAGATAAATTACAACTATAAAAAAATACACTGAAGTTACAAATAATTATTCGAAACAAAAATATCAAATTAATTCAAGTAAATAGTGCAAGCATATGCTGTGTTTGCTGAATGATCAAATTTTAGACTTTATTTAGTAGAATTTTCTCAAAATCATAAGTATAATAGTAAATTGAAGTACACTTCGCTATCTGTCATGCATTTGTCTCAAAATTGGATTCTACCTAGAATAGAATTTTTTCCCTATCAAAACTTGTCGTAAAAATTTAGTGTAAGTATGTATCAATAGAAAAACGATGCCTACTTACATCATTATTTGATATATTTCATTGGAAGATTACTATCAACGATGTGAATGTGAGTAACCATAACTACATTCGTACCCAACTATTTTTCAAAATAAAAATGTTACCTTTTCAATTAGTCTTAGTCAATATTATTCTTGAATGGATGAAACGATACGAATTTTTAAATATAAGATAGAATAAAATTTGTATAATACATCTTTCTAACTGCATATCGTTCAACACGTCATAACCTTGACCACACCCAAAAACGAATAATCACAATCACTGAAAAATCAGAATATTTAGTTATAATCAAGTCCAAAATGTTTCATCGAATCAATTAATATGTTGATATATTTACAGATGAAATTGTATGTTAAATATTGTAGATGTTCTTTGTCAAAGTGTCATTGTAGAGAAATGAAACAAAATAAATTTCTGCTTTTCATGTCAGTATAGTGTAATATTGACGTGATTTGATAATTATCATAACAAGTGACAATTCATTCATTCTTTATAATTATGACATTCCGAAACAAGATTCAACGAAGATTATTTAAACTTCTTAACAAATTATAGATTGTTACACCAGAGCTCAAAACAAAGCCTGACTTAGGAAACGTTAGTTCGTTTCAGGTTCTGAGTTATGCTTCCTGAATAGCTAATTATTGTTTATTATCAACATTATTTTATTTTTATGTTAAATTTTCCATATTAGGGTATGGGTGTGGAACTGGATGTTATGTAAACTTGACAAGCGCACTGATATCAAACCTCACCTACACCAACACTGAGACACCTATCCACATTCACACCCTGTTCTTACTTATTTTCACTGAAATGAAACACGAAATTTACTCTTACAGCCAGTATTTCATTTATTTGCTCATGTTTTGCATCAGAGAGAGAACAGAAGAGGTATTAACAAGGTAGTTGGTAATTTCATACAGCAGCATCACTTATGCGTCTTACGCAAATTAATCCCATTTCCTTTTTTTGTTCTGCACTTCTTAAATTTAAATATCAACGAAGGAAAAAACAAGTAACATTCATCGATTTTGTTCGTTGCAACTAGTTGACGAAAAAAATAACTTTGATGCATATAATGCTACATCCAATCATGTTTTGAAATTTTCTCTCTAGATCTTAGTTATCAATTGGATCATCTTGTCCGATTCTTAATTGATACTTCCTTCGACTATATAAAGATGGCTAAACCAGCAGAAACACTCAAACTTGTCAAAGTATTATTTTCTTACGATGCAGCACATGATGATGAGTTAACCATTCGACCAGGTAGTATCATCTTGCTTCTTCTTGACTATTTTTACCAGTGTATATTACTAGGCGATATCATCATTTTACTCGAACGTCGATTTGATCAATGGTGTAAAGGTAATCTCCGTGGCTCCGTCGGTTTGTTTCCAGGAAACTTTGTACAGGAATTGTAAAGGTGCTTTTTGTTATTAATATATATCTTTATTTCTCTCTTATCCATCTTTCTTCAATTCATCTCACTTTACATAAAATGTTATTATGTGTTACGTGGTCCTAGCTGACGCACTGTCTGTGTAACGGTGTGATACTTTGTTAGCAAATAAATCATAACTTCTGCGTTGTCTATTTCTATTCTAATTGGTATCATATCTGTACGGGTAGTTGACTTTTGATCATTCTTCTCTCATACTAGCCAATCGTTCGTTTGCAAGTGAAGAAAAGCTTGCGATATTGTGAACGTATGAAAGTTCAAAATACATGTAGAACAGGTGTGAATAGCAGAATAGTTTCGATTGTACCAACATTGCTCAACTATCTACATAGACAAATTACTACTGTCGAAGCATACTTCTCTATTCAATATTCATGATTGTCTCCTGACTCAAAGTTTAAAATACAAGAATTACGCTAAGAATATTCATTAAAAAGTCAAGCCATACATGAGATCAGTTTCAGTACAAATGACCCTTCTGTATTTGAGAAATGAGATCGATTCTGCAGTTTTGTTCAAGAAATATAAATCCATACGAAAAAAAGCCGACTGATATTGAGTTTCAAGGCTTTATTCATGAGATTGGCTGCATTCATTTCATCTTCATCTTCACTCTCATCAACGATAATCATAGAAGAAAAATAAGACTAATTTAACGATTGTCTTTCTTTTTATCTGAACAAGTCTTCTTCATTTTCTTCAACTATTGAAGAATACTCTTAGTCTAATCTGATCATCTTCGTATAGCTTTTTTCTAATTGGGATAATTTATTCTGATATATATATTTGAGTTATTTTGAAAAGTAAAAATAAATTCATCTTTCCTTGAATTCATCAAAATGATTCATTTTATTGCAATATCATTCATGCAAAAATACAAGTCAATAGATATAACAAGACGACCAAATTTTTAGTATCTGCCATGAATAAATAGGTCATAGAGAACTCTTTAGTTCGATTTTTCTTTGATTGTATGATGATTAGTGTGTATGAAAAGTACTGAATGATAAGTATTCAACAAAGTCATATGATGATATTGTTAAAGTGAATATTATCATAGATAGTTTGATTTTGTATATCGAAATCGTTGCTATGACTATGAATTTGATTTAATTTTTTGAGATATCTATGCGTAGAAATCAAGCTAAATATACATGGGATAGATCATTTTTCGATCTCTATGACGACCACAACTTTTTGTAATATAATTCATTTCGAAAAGTTCTCTCAATGATGTTTAATGTTTCAGTTAATTTTTAAAAGTTTCGATGTGGAAAAGATTTTACAGAGTCAAACTGAATAACAAAAATTCATTTTTAATCCAACAAAATCATTAGCCTCTCATTTATATCCGAGGCTTCTTTTAATTATTTCGAAAAAGAAATCCAAGGAAATATGCCTCACATGTCCAAAGAGTGTTCTATTCTTCTCACTCAATTATTCGAATTTCACAATTTCATTGAAAATAAGCTTAACAGATTGTCGCTCTAGATCATCAAATCTACTTTTTAATAAAGAATCTTCCATAAATTCATTAATCAATCCAGTTTTGCAAACAACAAATAAGAAATCAACTTTGATTCTGATAGAATTATTAAAAACGAATAATCTCATTGAACAACGGTACAAAAACTATCAGAAGTATCATATAGAAGAGAATAACATTTCAAAGAAAAAATCAGACAATATAATTATTCATCTGTCATTCTCTTTTTAAACTTAGAATTTAAAAATGCTCTAAGATACAACTGTAGGAGTATATCAGTGAATGCATCATCTTCACGTTCACACAGATTAATCCTCTAATTGATATGTCAAATTGATTTTTTTTCCGATACGATCTTTATTTAATAAGGTTTAATGAGTGATAGAAAAAGTCTAGAATGATTCGGTTTTCGAAGTTTTCTTTCTCGAAATTTAGAAACTTTACTGTTTTTTTTTCAAACAGTCATCGTTTTCCACCTGTAATGATCATATTTTAATCTGTGACGGCGAACTTATTTTTAAAACCAATAAAGTAAAAAATCTATTGTTAATATGATATATATTGAAAATTATTGGCAATCATTATCCTTACACTTCACATTGATTTAAAGATAGAATGCTGTTACCAATGACATCTATGTCAAAACACAACAAATAGTTCATCTTCCCTCGACATTCAAATTTTGAAAAACGTAAATTGTCGGAACTTCGTCGTCAAAAGATTAAATAGTAAATGAGCTAGTAATTTAATTTTTTACAATACACTTGTAATCATTATTGTCATATCTTCGATGCTTCCCTTTACTTTTATCTCAATATTATAGATATCTAAACCTATTTAACTGAATAGGTCAACCGTAAACTTTTAATCAACAGTTCATAGTGGAGTAAATAAGACCACAGAACAAATTTTGCATCTTGTCTTGTGCCCAATTCTGGTTAACATAGTCAATATTTTTCATTCTTCTTATCAACAATAAATCAATTGTTCTCTATAGATAGAAAGAAAAAGCAATATGTATACAATAACGGCGCTAGAATAAGCATAGTCCTTTTATTCAGATCTATCATAACATGCTTTGTAGTTTAGAATAAAGAAGAGGATCAAACGAAAAGACATGAAACAAAAAAAGGACGGAAATGAACATTGACAGGATAGTAATAATTCAAATATAATAAATTTAATGGTTGCATGTTGTACACAATTCTTTAACTTTAATTCAATTAATAATCTTTATTAACCTTATGGGATAGATATTAAGTTATGTAATTAGTCATAAAGAAAGAAATTTTTTTTTTTCTACTACAAATCTTATCATGCAAACTGTTGTCAACGTTTAATATTTTCTTATGTATATAGAAAATAAATCGATGTTATCTTTTGTAATTTATCACCTAGAGAAAAAAGAAAGAAATATTATGAATATGTCATGAAAAATTTCCAAATAAAGGAAAAAAAAAATATTTGTTTTAAACCAGATATAATTTATTCTTATAATAAATCAAAATATCTGAATTTCAATTACGAACATATGAATGATGATTAAAATATATAGATAATTAAAAGTAACACAATTGTTCTGTCTATCTGTCAGTTGTCTTAATTGAATAAATCATTGTAAAGATTGTTTCCATTGGGAACTACTATTCTACTTAATATAGATTTAAAGACGTATTGAGTCACGATATATGATGTGAAAATCATTTGTTGATTTTGATCAAGACAAAATTCATTTTCTTGCAAATACGAATAGCTAGATAAATACTCTGTTGTTCTTAAATAAAAGAGAGTTATTTGATTGTTTTCTAAATCAACTATTTACGTTTGCATTTACTATTACAGATTAAACATTGTTTTTTCATTGATTTAGAAAACAAAAAAACGAAGAATCGTTTATCCTGTCCTTCCGGAAATTTTTTCTTTCCTTCAACAAAACTGAATGAAAAGCATCTCTCAATCATGATCGTCTTCTTTAATAAAATATCAAGAATTCATCATTCTATTTACAATTCTCAATTGACAAATATCAAAATATAAACAATACTCTTATCTCATTTACACATGTTAAACGTGCCTAAAAGAAAGTCAAGGATACAATTATTATAGATAATTAATAAAAAAAACAACTTTCTATTTATATATAAGCATTTTCCATTGATTGATCAAGATATTACATATTTTCTCTTTGTTTTTTTTTTTTTTAATAATTTATTAGGAAACAAAAACTACGACAATTTATTACAGGCACACAAAAAAAAAAGGTTGAGATACGTGTTATCTGTATATTACAAGAGATCAAAAAAAAACATAGAATCGTGCAATCTACCAAAAAAAGAAGAAAGAGAGTAATGCGAATATTGTAGGTTATCTGTGTCAATAGCCAAAAAGAGAATCTCTACATATACATTTATATATATATATATGAATAAATGATTATACAAATAAACCCTGAGAAGAGGAGAAAAAAAAAACAACATTGATGACAACATAGAAGACAAAAAAAGAAAAAAGAATTTTAACATTTTTGTGTTTGACTTTCAAAAAATTTATATGTTGGATTTTCATAACCATTCATTTGTAATGTATGTAAAGTTTTTTCATCTGGTGTATATGATTCAACTTCAGTAAAAACATATTTTTTTTCATATTTATTTCCATATGAACGATTTTGTTTAATAAAATGAAAGATAAATATACCAATAATTATACATAATATAAGTAAACATCCAAATATATATGGAAGATATGTTATTAATATATTACGTGAAATACGTTTTGTTGGTATTAATGTACGAATATCGTTCTAGAATAAAAAAAAAAATGAAACGTCTTTTTTTTTTTTGATTTAAATTTTACTTCATTAATAAATGCTTGTTGATTTTGATCATCAATTTTAACATCAAATACTGATTCAGTATCATCATTATTTATATCCCAATCACTATCACCAGCATCAATTTGATCATAATTTATAATATCAATACTTGTAGTTGTTGAAGATGTAGAAAATTTTTTATCTGTTTCATCATCTTCTTCATCATATTCATCATTCGTAGCATAATCATATTCATCATTACTATCATAAGAATTTGTTGTTGAAGAAGTTAAAAATGGATAAATTTTTTTTTCATCACGTCCTAATGGTAAAAGACGATTTTTTTTTGTTGATGTTGTTGTTGTTGATGATGATGATGTTGCTGCATAATCAATTAATAATTTTTCAGCTGCTTGATTAACTTCATCATATTCAACGAAGAGAGAATCTATATGCAAATATGTATATCTCAGGATAAGAAACTCTTCTAGAACTAATACTACTAATCTTCTGAGATTTCATAATTTCTATTCAAAGGTTTTCTTCTTAGAAAAAAAAATAATAATTTAATATTCGTTAACGACATGACACATATCAGCGAAAAAAAAAATTTTCTAATAACCTGATGATAAGACAAATATTTGTAGAGTTCGATGATCTTGCTGAAATCTTCGTACTATAGAATTTCTCATATGATGAAAGACATATTTGCTAATTACTTTTTTTATTTGAAAGTGTTAACATTTTTATATATGTCTTCACCTTGTCAAAAATCAAAATTCAATGAAAATTGTATATATCTCGTTTAGTTTAAAATGATATTATTTTCTTACCAAGTCGAGGTTGAATTTTTGATTGAAGATTAGGATATAATCGAAGTTGATTTAATGCATCATTGATTCGATCAACAATAAGACGTAATCTTTCATGAATAGACATTCGTTTACGTTCGGCTTGTTCAGGATCAACAGCACGTAAACGTTCATAACGATTAACAAGATGTATACGATCACGTAATAAAATTTGAAGATAATTATAAAGTGCTTTTTCAACATTTTCTGTCTACAATTGATAAAAACAAACAAAAAATATGAAATTTTTAGAAACATTTCAAATAAAAATCTTTCTTTTTTTTTTTTTTTTGTCCTTCATTTTGATTACCATATGAATACAAAAGAAATGAATTTTTTTGCTATCGCTTCAATGAATAAAAAGGTTGCAAAAGAAAAAAAGAAAAAGGCAATTCGACAAGTATCATTTTCTCAAGTACATATATTATACTTCATAACGGATATTCAGTTCAACAAACACATTCGCTTTTTTTTTTATTCAGTTCTGTCATATATGTGCTCATTTACGCACTTAATAAGTAACCTTTTCTATTCTCAAGTATGAACACTATCATCATTAATAATCTATCTCTGTTTCATAAACATATGTTTCTTTCTTTCACTCGCTTGTCAAATATTCACATATATAAGACAGATACAATCGACCTTTTTTTTTTTTATGTATCTTTCTGATAGATAGATAAGCAAACTGTTGATGAATATATATAAATGATGATGTAATAATCAATAGTTAATAATATTTTTTGTTTATATAATTAATACCTTAAGTGGTTTTTCGTTCCATATATTAAGTAATTTATTATTTGCTTCAGTTTTAAGTTCATTAAGTATAATATCTAAATGTATTTCATGTAATTCATTCATACGTATTCGTTCTCGATTAGCTGATTGTTTTATTATTTCATATTCTTGTCGAAATTGTATTTCACTTATTTCATATTGATTTTGTGCTGCAGTTATATTATGATGAGCTAATAATTGAATTTCATTTTGACGTATTTGCCAACGAGATTTTAACTAATAAATAAATTTTTATAATGAAAATGAAAAAAAATAAATAAATAAATAAATATTTAAAATTGATAATATACTTGATCAATTTGTTCTTTATATTTTTGTTTAAATGTTTCTTTATCTTTTGTAAATCGTTGATTTTCATCAGATTTTGGAACAGGTGATGGTTGATAATCATTCATATCTTCATCATCTATATTTAAAAATAAAATAAACAATACAATCAAATATATATATATATATATATAATTACCAGCAAAATATGCTGAATCTGTATTCCATCGACGATAATCTTCCATCCAACTAGGTTCACCTAGATCAAAAAAAAAAAAGTTTAAACATTTAAATAAATTCTTCTTTATTACGTGTTGCAATTGTCATAGCTATAATACGACGATGTGTTGATTCTTGTATAGGATTATCTTCAATAAGATTATTATCTTGTTCATCAATACTTGTTTCATAATCATTATCATCATTTTTATTTATTGGACAACAAACAAATTCAATACCACGAAATAATGATAAACCACACCAATCAAGTGTCATTATTGAATGATTTAAATTCATAGTTTTATTAGCACATTCAATTGATGCTAATTTTTGTAATTTTTCAGCACGTAAACATTCACCTGTATTCATAATACTATGAATTGAACAATCAATTGTTGGTAATATTATTTTTTCACGTTGAAAACTTTGATATAAACAACGAAATGGTTGTATTTTTTCTTCTATATCATTATTTTGTTTACAACGATGAATATTATCACCATTTTTATCAATTATTGGTGTTATTAATTCACACCAATTTTCAAAAGATAATATTGTATCTAATCGAACAATATTACCAATATGAAGTGTTGGATAAGCCTAAATATTAAAAAAAAATATATTATTTTTATGATTATAAAGATAATTTCTGTATATTTTTTTTTTTACTTGTTGACAAAATTCAAGAATACTTTGTTCATTATTTACACATGAACTAATTAAATGTTCAACCCAAACTTGTCGTTCAATATCATAATACAAATTAGCTTTATGACTATCACAACCTAAAACAGCTATTTGAGGATAATTATTAGTCATAGATGTTTTAAGAACGACAGCATTTGTCTAATGAAAATACAAAACAAAAAGACTAATTGAATAAATTTTTCAAAATTTCTACATACTAAATAAATAAGTAATAAGACAAAAGTAAGATGCAGTATTGACTGCATCCTTTTATTTAAAATAATACGATGTGTAAAATATATGTATATGAATATATCAAACAACAAGTTCAAAGAATCACGTAATAAACTCTCAATATAAGGATACGGCCATGAACGATGAATATAACCTTCAATATGAAGAAATTTAATGAAAAATTTTCTATAAAATAAATTATGAAAAATTAAAATAGATTGTTTATTTAAAAGATAGATTGATTAAATTTATTAAAATTTTGATGAGTGACATCTATTATTAGAATAAAATTAATTTTATTTGTTAAAAATATAATCAATTGAATAATATTTATAAGGGGACCTTTTTGATCTATCTATCTATTTCGAAATCAATTTATGTTCTAAATCGCATAAACTTTGTCTATATTTGATACAGTTAAGTGAAAAATCTTATCGAATTCAATAATGGAATACAAACGTTTGTATTGATGATATTTTTAATTAAAATACAAGTTTCTTATATATATATATCTTATTAATGAATATTATTCGAATGTGAAAGAATTTTTTAAGTGTTTTAGATCAAATTTAAACATGCGTCCATTAACTGATGAAGAAACAAAAATCCTATTTGAAAAACTTTCAAAATAGTAAGTGGTCAAAGACAAAAGTTTAAACGAAAATGTATTTTTGATTTTGTTCTATAATAACAAGCATCTAACTGAAATCTAAATAGTGATTCGGTTTAGCCAATGAAGAGCTCTATCAAATGCATCCTATATCAGAATTACATAGATGATTTAAGGCAGTAAGGTTCCTAGAAAATCCAAAACCGTATCTTTCAGATCTCAGAAGACTTTGCAATAATTCGTTTCTAACAGTATCAACTTAAAGAACACAAAATTCTGAAGAAAATGAAGGATCGCCGCCTTTCCTTTCAAAATTTATAAGCATCACAAAAATACGATTTTTAGCGGTTTCTTGATAAATTTCACTTTTTGTAATGCTTATAAATTTTGAAAGGAAAGACGACGACCCTTCATTTTCTTCAGAACCCAGGAGATTCAATCCGACCTGTAGATTCGATCGAAAACGATCGGATCCGCCTCGGAATCCGACATCTTTCATAAAAAACCGATCGGATCCGACAAGGTTTTTGTCGGATTCCCATCAGCCGGATTCCGGTCCGGATTTCATCGGAATTCTACGGAACACGATGAAATCCGGGTCGGATCAGGCCGGATTTTATCACGTTCCGTCGAATTCCGATGAAATCCGGACCGGAATCCGGCTGATGGGAATCCGACAAATATAGGACCGGATCCGACCGAAATTATTCCGAACTAGCGAGATCCGACTGGGGTCGTTTGACCTGGGAAGTTTTATGTTCTTTAAGTTGGTACTGTTAGAAACGAATTATTGCTAAGTCTTCTGAGACCTGAAAAATACGGTTTTGGATTTTCTAGAAACCTTGCTACCTTAAACCAACTATGTAATTCTGGTGTAGAATGTATTTGATAGAGCTCTTCATTGGCTATCCGAATCACTATTTGTATTTCAGTTAAGATGCTTGTTGTTATAGGAAAAATCAAAAATACATTTTCGTTTAAACTTTTGTCTTTGACTGTATATGTATATATTCTATGTAAAATAACAATTACAAAATTTAGTATTGGTGATAATGTTCGCATGTTATTAGAACGTCCTGATGGACTTTATACATTTCGTTTACATCGTGATCGTGTTTATTATTGCAGGTTTGATTTCCAAACAAAAAAAAAATCTATACGAAAGCTTTTTTATTTTTGTTCTTTAGTGAAGCAATAATAAAATATGCCAGTAATTTTCCTCGAAAAGAATTACTTAGTTTTGGTACTTGTTTTGGTCGTTTTACTAAAACACGTAAATTTCGTTTACATATAACAGCACTTGATTTTATTGCTCCATATGCTAAAGTAAAAAAGATAAATAAACTTTTCGTTTTTTTTTAAAATCTATTTTTTTTTTCTTTTTGTAAATAGTTTAAAATATGGCTTAAACCAAATGCTGAACAACAATTTCTTTATGGACATAATGTTGTAAAATCCGGTTTAGGACGTATAACAGAAAATACACCAAAATATCATGGTGTTATTGTATACACTATGAATGATGTACCATTAGTAAGTATAATTTTTTTTTTTTGATTTATTTCGTTAGATAATTACATATATTTGTATATGTTTAGGGATTTGGTGTAGCAGCAAAATCAACAATTGAATGTCGAGCAGCTGATCCAATGGCATTAGTTGTTTTTCATCAAGCTGATGTTGGTGAATTTCTTCGAAATGAAGATGCATTAACATAAAATGTTTTTGTTTTCGTTATTGAAAAAATAAAAATAAAAAATTATCATCAATAAAAATCATCGATTGTTATGTTGTTATGTTTCTTCTTTTTCTCTTGTAGATTTTCTTAGAATAGAAAGAGAATGACATCAACGAAAATATCTGATCTATCATGGTATCATGATTTTCCACCATTTTTTACGTAAGTAAAGAATATTTGAAAAATAATTAACAATTTTCAGAAATAGTCTTACATAACTGTTCAATGTTTCTTGAAAACTTCTAATTTAAGAAATATGTGTCGATCTTCTAAAGGCATATATACCGTTCAGTGTCTTTTTTTATGGTTGAAAATCTTTGTAAACGAACTTTGACGGTTGCTGTTGATATTTGTAATTTTTCTTATATGTTGTTTTTTTTTGTTTTAAGTCTTCAACCAAATTTTGATACACGTCGTAAACAACTCGATGCTTGGTGTTCACTTATATTAGATTATTGTCGTTTGAAAAAAGTTTGTACATTTGATGTAAATGATGCTAGTAAATTTTCACCATTTATCAATGCAAAAATTAATCGTATGTATTATGGATTATATAATCTATGTTAAATTAAAATTTGATTTATTTTTCTAGGTCAATTAGATAATAATTTTATTCAAATTTTACTTGAAGAATTACGTAGTCGAGGTAAGAATAAGAAAAGAAATCTATTATATTCTATTGAATAATATTATAGGTAATATTGAATGGGAAGATAAAAATAAACGACGTTGTTTAATATTATGGAAATCACTTGAAGAATGGGCTAAAACAGTTTATCAATGGGTAAATTTATTTTAAATTTTCTATTTGAGTTCTTTTTTTAATTATTATTAAAGATTACATCACGAGGTATGAATGGAACTGTTTGTACATTCTATGAATTATTACATGGTGATGATACACGTTCAGCTGGTATAAAAATATTATATTTTACCAAAAAAAAATTTTTTTTTACTAAATTTTCTCTATTATATAGAATTTCATAATATTGATTCAAAACTTTTTCATCGTATTTTATTTGAACTTGAAAAACGTGGTCAAGCTACTATATTTTCAGAAAATGGTGCTGATGGCGTGAAATTTTTATAAAAATAAAAAAATCATTTCTATTTAATGCAATAAAAAAAAAACCAAATATATATATATATTTCATATTTTTCAGATGGTTGACGAAGTAACAAAAAAAACTTTATCAAACATTCCATTATTAAAAACAAAAGCTAGTCCACGTGATGGTGAACAATGGCGACAAAGACTTAAAGAAGAACTTCAATCATTAATACAAGTAAAGATTAAAGTCGATCGTTTTAACTTAGAAAAAAAAAAGATTTGTTTCGATATTAAAATTAACTATTATAGTTACAGTTGAATTACTATCATTGTTAGATAAATATATATATATTAATTTTAGTATGTTAAAAATAATAAGGATGCTGATAATGATTGGTTTCGTCTTGAATCAAATCAAGAAGGAACTCGTTGGTGGGGAAAAGCATGGACAATACAAGATATGTTACGTTATGAATTTGATATTGAATTTGATGTAAATTTTTATTTTTTTATTATTATTATAAATTTTTTTTTGGAAATAGATACCAGTTACATATCCAATGACAGCTCCTGAAATTGCAATACCAGATCTTGATGGAAAAACAGCAAAAATGTATCGGTAAGTGTATTACTTTTAATAACTTATTTTTGAATTATTTTTATATAGAGGAGGAAAAATTTGTATGACTGATCATTTTCAACCATTATGGGCTCGAAATGTACCACGTTTTGGTATTGCACATGCATTAGCTCTTGGTGTAAGTAGAATATATATATATATAATCATGTAGATAAATATTGATTTTGTTTTTCGTTTATTTCAATTAGCTTGGTCCTTGGTTGGCTGTTGAAATACCTGATTTAATTGCTCGTGGTGTTGTCGTACATAAAGAAAAAGCAACAGCTAGTGGTGATAGTATATCATCAACAAAATAAAATGAAAAAATCTATCTCTTTTATTATTATTTATTGTCAAAATAAAAAAATTCGTTATTGAAAAAATAAAAAAAAAAAAGCGAACATTTTAATTTGAAATACAAAAATAATTAAAGAAAAAAAGAAAAATATTTTCTTTTATTTTAAGATGGTTCAAATTATTTTTTCTAAAAAATGTAAGTTCAAATAAATAATATTAAAATACAGAGAAAACAAAAAATAATAAATTAAATTTTATTTTATGTAGTATATCAGATATATTTAATTCGTTTTAAAAGTATATTTACACAATATTTAATTATTATTATGTTTAAAAAATATCAAATACAACGTTTTCGTTTTGTTATTTTGTTTTTTGTTTTTTTTACAATGTTTTTTTTCTATTCTATTTATGATAATCAACATGATAATGAAAATCAATCTAGAAAAATTTTTCCTACGCATATTTTTCATATAAATACATCTACTTATACTTTGATTTCACATGATAAATCTCAATCTTATCATCTTGTACTTCTTTGGACTAGTCTATTTAATAATTATTATTGGCATCAAGACTTATTTTTTAATTTATCAACAATTATTTCTTGTTCACCAATACATCAATGTCAATTTACACGTGATAAACATAAATTATCTCAAGCATCTGTCGTTGCATTCCATTTATATGATATAAATAGAAATCAATTACCAGAAAGAAAACAATTCAAAATTGATAATCAAAATTGGATATTTATTACAGGTGAAAGTCCAATTAATTTTTATTATCAAAATCCATCATTTTATCCACATCTATTAGATCAATATTTTGATAGATCAATATCATATAAATATGATTCACCATATTCAATTTTCTCATCAATAATAAAAACTCGAATATTATCTAATGATCAATCAAATTTATCTTTATCATATCAAAGTCAAATACAATATGAACAAAAATTAAATATTAAAAGTTTAAAATTAAAAAAAAAACCTATTGCATGGATTGTATCAAATTGTATAACATTTTCTCAACGTGAAAAATATGTTGAAAAATTAAAAAATTTTATTCATATTGATATTTATGGTAAATGTGGTATATTATGTTCAAAAGACAATCATCATCAATGTAATATTAATCTTGATGAATATTATTTTTATTTAGCATTTGAAAATACACGTTGTAATTCATATATAACAGAAAAATTTTGGAATATTATATCAAATAATAATTATCGTATTGTACCTATTGTTATGGGTGCAAATGAAAATGATTATAAACTTATAGCACCTAAACAATCTTATATTCATATTAATAATTATAAAACACCTGAAGATCTTGCTAAATATCTTAATTATCTTATAAATAATTCTGAAAAATATCTTCAATATCTTCAATGGCGAGAATATACAATAATTGAATCAAAATTTCCTACAACATGGATGAATCTTTTATGTCCACTATGTCAAATGGCATATGAAACTCAAATATCTATAGATGATCGACTTAATTTTTCATCATGGTACAATCCAAAAATTGATTGTCATCATAATGATGTTAAAATGTTTAATAAATGTAAACAAACAAATTTAAGAGTTTGGATGAATTGGATGCATAATATGGAATGTCCATAGAAGATAATAATATATTATTTGATTTCATAATTTTTGATGAAATCTTTTCTTTTTTTTTATTATAAGTAACATTGAATTTCTGAATAAACTATGACTGATATTAGATCTTATTGCAATTATTTTTCAAATCGACTACAATGATTAAGAATTGGACAAGAAAATTCAAGATTCTAATAATAGTAAATTTGAATATATTCTTTTTATTTTTTGTTGAATAACTCAATTTTACAAACATTATTTCATATTGAAATTAAAAATGTTTTCAACTATCAGGGATGTAACCAATGGCGGAGGAGATAGGCTGAGCTAACCTACGAGACAGGCTCCGACCATCGGAATCCTAGTCTCAAAAAGTATATTATATTGTAGTGTTAAATTATTTTTCAAAAACTTATCATTTAATAGTATCTCTCGCGAAATATTACATATTTTAAATGTTAATCTCTATTCGCATTTGATTAAAAGTTTCATATGTTCGCATTATTGTTTAAGTAACGAAAGATTAATCATATTTTCATAATAATATAACTTTTAATTTTCTATAATATGAAAAAAAATAATCGAAAATGTTTTATGACTAACTATCATTGATCATTTCATTTGAAAAATCATATGTATTATATGATTGATATTTAGTTTGTGATATGTGAATTATTAATTGATATTGGTTTTAAATCAGGATCTATAAAATCACGTTTTGCATCTGATGAAAACATAAGTGTTGGTGAATAATATTGTTTCCATAATGAAGAATCCAATAAATAAGAATTTTTATCAATAAAATCATTAGAATTTAATATAGATGAATCACATTTTTGTGTTGCATTCCAAATAACGATTGTCCAAAATCGTGTCATTGTTTCATGAAAACCAACTTTAAGTTTAGCTGCATGTAATCCATTAAAATGTTGTATACCTTGTCGAATTTTTAATAGAGCTTCATCAAAATTATTCGATGATTTACAAACTAAATAAGCCATACGTATATGAGCTGCATGTGTCCATTGTTCAAATGGTAAAACTGCCGTTTGAAAATCATTTAAAAATTGTGCATCTGCATCCATAATTAAAATAAGTACTTCAATTTATTTCAATGATACTAAAATAGATGCAGAAAAACATATTA
The DNA here is from genome assembly GCA_905250075.1 of Rotaria sp. Silwood1. Taxonomy (NCBI): domain Eukaryota; kingdom Metazoa; phylum Rotifera; class Eurotatoria; order Philodinida; family Philodinidae; genus Rotaria; species Rotaria sp. Silwood1. The sequence continues at coordinate 14,329 of CAJNOP010000676.1, read as the reverse complement.
TATGAAGATCTGTAATAGGTTACCCACATTAACGTAAGATTCAAATACTTAAGAGTAGTAGTGAAAAAATTTGTTTTGATTTAGTTTTCCAATTTTTACTTGTTGAGTTATGAACAAATATACTCAACTATTGTCACTGGAATGCCTCAATATTTAAGTTAGGACAGACGTATCCATATTGAGATATTAGTAACTCTATGCTCACAGAGCAAACGTCCTTTCGTAAGATTTAATGAAAAAAAAAAAAGAATTTCTTTGAAAAATATCGATATTAATTATTATTATTATTATAATGACAGTGTAAATTTAATTTGTATTCAAATTTTGAAATTTCTATCATCAATAAATTTTATAAATCAATCTTGAGAAAGATTAACATGTGCTTTTAAAAATAATATTTTATTTTTATTATGTTGATGGCCAAAAAAGTTAGGTTACTTCAATAAAAAACGTTATACCTTAATCTTACATATGAATGTTAATCTTTTTTATACAATCTATCTTTACTTTTTAAAATATCATTTGATAAAAATTTTCTCAATAATATATATAGACAAATATAATTTATATTAGATAAAGATATTTATTTCTTTGCTAAAAAAAATCCAAACTAATCAATATTAACAACAAATTGGATCAATATGAAAGATAAAACTACTGAATAGTTCTTCAAAAAAAAAAAACTGAAAAATGAAATCATTCTTGTATACACACTCACTTTTCTTCTATTGACCTAGTTACAAGGACATAAACTAGTCAAATATAACAAAAAAAAGAAAAGAAAGTAAAAACCTCTCATCAAACACGCACACACACACACACCCACAGACAGTAGAAGTAAAAATAGGAGTGAAAAAGAAACCTGATAAAAATGTAGATGTCTTTATTTAGAAAAAAGAAACTAAAACATCTAATTCCATTTTTTCAGATGTTGATTTTAATGGATTGAATAAAAATAAGTTTGTTTTTAATAATGATCACTGGTTATATATATAATATCATGGATATTTTAATTAATTATTTTCCTTGTTTTGCAATAGTAATTTCTTCATTACTTTTTAAAATAAAATTATATAAGGAAAAGAAATATTCGATCAACGATGAAAAGAAAACAATAAAACCAAAAATGATATATATGAAAGAACAAGATGACTAGCAAAAATTAGTAGCACCTATTTCACTATGAGATACATTAATTGTTGTGTAGTTCATAGCAAATATACAATTACATTTAAGGTTGTCAATCATTATGTTGGTATAGTTTTCTTACGATTTCTAAGATGTTGTTGATTTTTTCCATCATGTTGATTAATAACATATATTTGATTATTTTCTAAATCTTGTTCATGTTGATTATCATGATCATTATGAAATATTTCCATTAAACTTTTAATAATATGTTCTAAATAAGTATTTCCACCAAGTATATGAATTTCATCATATACTTGTTTTGCTAAATCTTCACATGTTTGTTTTGTATATTCAATAGAACCAAATTCATATAATAATTGTACACAATAACGTTTTAAATCTATATCTTGTGTATGTTGTTTAAGTATATGTATAATACGTGTATCTGTATCATGTGTATTAACAGCATGTAAAATAGGAAATGAAAATTTTCCTTCAGTTAAATCTTCACAATATGATTTATTATTTGTATATTCTTTTGATATTAAATTACAATAATCATCACGTATTTGAAATAATAATGATAATAATTGACATAATTTATTAAATTTATATTTATGATATATATCATTTGTTGAAAATAATTGCATAAGACGTACACCTAAATTAAATAAACCACCACATTTTTTAATAACCATTTGACGATATTCATCTTCAGATGGTGATACAAAATTATCACGCCACCATATTTCCATACCTTGTCCATGATGTAAATCTAACATTTGTTCTAAAGACAAAAAAAAAGGAAATTTTTCTTTTTTTGAAAAAAAAAAACAAACCAACAAATATTTGTGTAACATCAGAATGTTCTAATGTAAGAGCTTTTTCCATAGCTAAAAAATAAATATAATTTGCAGCATTTATTGTTAATGGTACACCATATATATTATGAGCAACAGGTACACCACGACGTAATTTAGAATTATCTTCAATATCATCAATAAGTAAAGATGCATTATGAAGCATTTCAATAAGATCACCAATTACATTAAGTTTATCGTCAGGTATATTTAACCAAAAATTAAAAGCCTACATTAATTAAAAATAAAAACAAGCGATCGACTTTTTTTGTAATTACTTTAATTAATTTTGGTCGAATTTGTTTACCAGGTATTGTACGTATATATTCATATGGTTCCAAAAGAATCTTTAATAAATAATTAAAATTATAAATTTTAATAAAAAAAAAAAAAATCAATCAAACAAATAAATTACTTTATTTTCTGAATCAGAATCTGTTATATATCGTTCATTAACTTCCATAATTAAATAAAATAGGAAAAAATCTAGAATATAAACTTAAAGTTTTAAAATGATCTTATTCGATATATCACAATTTTCTATGATTCGAATATTTACACTAATAACAAAACTAGACAATATAGAATTAATTTCTATACTTCATCTATCATTAGTAAGTCATAAGAGAACAATATCACAAAAAAAAAAAGGAACAAGAGATAAACATCTGTATGTGATAAAGCCTAAGGTCAAAATGCTACCTTATAAATGAAGAGAAGAATTTGATTGATGTGAGATCATTTTATGAGGGAAATATAAGTAGTAATCATTCATAAATTGAATAAATAAGAAAAGTATATATGTAGACATTAATACACATGCACAATTCTTTTTTGTTTTATGTCAGACGAGAACGATGCATATATAAAAAATACATAGAGATAAATCAATATGGACAAAGAAAAAAATAAAACTATGTAGTTATAATATAGTAATAATCTAGTTTTTTCTTTTTTTTTTTTGCTTTCTTCTCATTTGTGGTCCTTTGACGACAACAAGTATAAAACAAAAAGAAAAGGAAAAATTTCGGGAGAAAAAGAAGAAGCCTATCATAACTACAATGTTTGATTAAAAAAATAGTATAAACAGAAAAGTCTTTTTTTTTTTTGTTAACTAAATATATTTGTAATATTGAGTTTTATACTAGGTGGTAAAACAGAACAGAGAATTGCTATTTGGAACAAACATCAATGAAATTTTCAATCAATCAAACGTAAAAAATTACTTCGATTATGACCGAACTTTTTCTCTATTCTTCATAAGTATGTGAAGAAAAAAAAAACATAGAATGAATAAATTATTGATAATTTGTCAAACATTTTGTTATTTTGTCAATATTCTACACATACTACTAATTAGAATAATATTTTTTGCCATAGTTGTAAAAATACACTATTTGTATATACGAATACCTTGTAATAAAACTCCTATGTATAAAGAACAAGTTAATGACATCAACATAAGAGAAAGGAAAGAAGGACAGACGATGTTACTATACTATTGCTATCTACAAAGGCCATTATTTATTGTTTTGATGATCGTCAGTCAGGGCCATATACATACATATATCTCTAAACACTCATCCTTTATTGTTTTCATGGCCAGACTATAATATATGAGATTTTCAACATCATCATCATCATAAAACTTTTACATTCTGTTTCATACTAAAAGTAAAAGAAAAAAAAATGAAACACTGAATATGTTTAAAAAAAAAAAAAACTTAATCAAAATATCCAGTTTAATGAAAAAAAAAAAACATGCGAAAAACAAACAAACAAAAGCAAAAAGTGTCAATGACAAAAATTTGTTTAGAATAACAAAAGCTGAGATTTCTTTTTGAAACATAAGAATTATACAATAAAAAAAAAAAAAACCAAGAAGTTAATCAGATGATTATTCATTATCTGCTTTTATATAAAAATTTTTAAAAGGATTTTTGTCTGATCGAAGTATATCTTCATTAAAACGTGGTGGTATTTCATTAGCATCAATAAGTAAATTACGTGTTAAATAATATGCCGTTAGACGAGCTCGAGCATATTCCTAAATATATATGATAATAAAATAAATTTTTTTTTTAATTTTTATTTTTTAAATAATATTTTCATACCATATAACCAAATTTAATTGCAGTTGATGTTGCCATATTAATTGACCATAGTGTCCAAAAGAAATGTGAAGCTAATGTAAAATAATTAGCTTCTTTCATTAATTGATTTATTAATTCTTCTCGATTATTATTATTATTATTATTTGTTGATGATAATGCTTCATTACTTGTTCCATTCATTTGAGAAATAGATTGATTTTGTGTAGAAATTATTACATCAACATATGATGATAGAAAATTAGTCTAAATAATATTTATTTATTTATTATTTTAGATTTAATAAATTAGAAAATATTTACTTGTTGAATTTTATTTGGATAAAGAGAAAAATCAACATTAAAAAATGGCCATTCTTTTGATGATTTATAATCGAACATAAATTCACAAAAATGATTTCCAATATCAAATCCACTTAAAAAATAAAAATCATTATTTGTTTTTTTTTTTTCTTCTTTTATCTTACCGATAATTATATGAACAATATTCAAAATCAATAACAGTATAATTTTCTGGTCGAGATTTTATACGAAGAATATTTCCTGGTTGAAAATCATTATGTGTAAAACATACAGGACTTTGAACACTTGCTAAAATTTTTCTAAACAAAAAAAAAAAAACAAGAATTTCAAATTTTTCATCAATTGTACGATACAAAATTAGCTTTTTATTTCATTCATAAGAATAGCTATGCGAAGGAATCGCATATAATAGTTAAAGACTTTAGAGTCTATATTTTACCAGAAAATCACTAGACAAGAATAAGGATATAGGCAAAATGGTCTCGCTTGTATTCAGTTCGTGTATTAAATGAATTATTGAATATATCTGTTTTGTTCAATTCAAAAGAGTTTTTGTGAATTTTAATCGTGAACAATTAGAAAGAAGTCTATTTCTGCTACTCCGTTCAATAGGACTATACATTTTTAATAAAACTTTATTATTGAATTTGGAACTGAAATTTAACTTATGAAAAGTTTTTCATGTAGATTAGCATGTATCGATTAAAAATTTAAATTACTTTAATTCTTCGAATTCTTCAGTAAAATTACATATAGATCGAAGTTGTTGAAATATTGTTCGATCATCTTCAATGTCAAATTTATGTATATCTGTTGGTAAATCCGATAGAAATCTAAAATAATATTTCATATTAAATAAAATAAATACATTAGAAAATAAATTTTCTCTACTGTTCAATAGTACTATATAACCAAATCGGTTCTTTAACTAATGGCATATCAAGTTGATGAATTTCACCAAGTAATCGACCAATTTTTTGTGAAATTTTTGGATCACGAATTTCTGATACAAGTAATGATTCAGCCTAATTAATAAAAAAAAACAATATTTAGAATAAATTTTGTTTCGAAAACTTTAAAATAATCGATTCGAAATTACGTTTTCTTTCCTACACATATTTTGATAGGATAGAGAAGATTATGAAATTAAACAATGAGGAGAAACAAAAAAAAAACTAGGAAATATTACATTAGTATTTATATAAAAATTCAACATAGATAAAATTAATATTATTCGTCAACGATTCGAACTGACTGCTTTCTCAAATGTTATATTAACTGACAGAAGAACCTGTTTAGACACTAAACATTTGAGTAGTAAATATGTTCGTGATGTTATGAAAATTAATTGTCAAATGTCTTTGTCTATCATTTATTCTTTAGCATCATGATACTAATACAAAATATATAAAACCTTCCGCAGACTATAGTTTTTTTTTTAATATTATTGATCAACAAAGAAGCGATCCATCTTATTAAGACACATAACCAAGCTTTTCATATAATAGATTTTTTTTTTATTGTGAAGATCTTGTCTATATTATCTTACTTCAATAAATTCTTCAAGACGTCCTTCAGGAAATATACCATGAACATGTGGACCCAATTTTCTTTCGGATAATAATGTACATACAACACTATCAACCAAAAGAGTACCACGATGTTTTTTATGAGCTTCACCATAGATTCTTTAATTGTTTGTTTGTTTTTTTTTCATAAGACAAAAATAGTGAAAATAATTATACACATTTGTATTAAATACCTTAATAACACTTTTCGAGGTTCATCACCTTGTAATTCAATATGATCAGGTAATGAACAACAATACAGATAATTCGATAGACCACCACTAATTTTAATAAAATAAAAATATTTCTTACTCAAAAAACAAAAAAATATAACAAAATATTTACTGAATTCGTTGCATATACATTTCTTCAACAGTTATTGTTGACCATGCACCACGAAGAAAATTTTGACACCATTCAAGTGCTTGATTAGATGTTACTTTTTCTTGTGGCATTATTGATTTGTGCCGTAAATATCTATATAAAAAAAGAATTAATGTAAATAAAACGAACAAAAATCTACCTTGTCAGATGCTGTATTTTTCATAAATATTTACAGCAATAAAGCTATTACGTTTATCCTTTAATTGGTCGCACATGAATGATTCATATAACATCATTATTAATGACTCAACTAATTTACTCACATGTTTGAGTCATGAATAAAGGTATGCAGGTTAAGTTTTTGTCTCTAACGTGTAACGCACTCAAGAAAAATTTCCTTATCCTATCTTGTACATTGCTAATCATGCAGGAAGTTTCCTAACTAATTAATCACTTTTGAGCCAAAACTATATACACCATATCAGAGTTGGCACCCTATCATTTCGTTCCCTTGCACTACGTCCCATTCATTTCGCCCCTTACTCATTTTGTCCCTTTTCATTTCGTCATGAGAGGCTACCGGGACTTATTTTTTTGGGATTTATTTCTTCTATAGGATTTATTTATTTAATGGGGGTTTATTGGGATTTATTAACTGTATCAAGATTTTCGTGCACCCTCACTCGACTGCTGCCCTCTTCGCCCTCACCCACACTGGCGTCTGCGCCCTCACTCTCAAGATAGTGCGAGATTCATTTAATAACGTACATGGATTTATTAAAAAATCCCAATAAATCCCAAAAAAATAAATTCCGGTAACTGCTGATCCAATCAAGTGTTGCTATCTATACGAACGATGGGTGATATTGAAATTTTGAAGAGTAAAAGAGGAAATCCAATTATGTATCATGGTGAGTTCATGTACATGCAACACCGATTGACTGATGAAAAACGTATTTTTCGATGCGAAAGCTGTGACCCTTACCCTCAAGATCTGGCCCGTATGGCTGCTAACGTGAAACTAAATTGTTGAACTGTTATTCATTCTTCATTTTATTTAATATATTAAACGTAGAAGATGATAGTACATGACATTGTATATTAAGTAGAATCGTCAGAAACGACTTCTTCGGTAGGATACAGTGTAACGGGACAAAATGAATTTGGGACGAAATGAGTGTCCACCTCAGAGTTGGAACCGGACAGCTTTTTTCTATCCGGTTCGGTTCGGACAGCAACCAGCCGGATGAATTTTACAACCAAACTGGCAAAAATCCGGCGAAAATAACTGACCATAAAAGCATCTATTCACATATAATGGTGATGAAAGCGAATTGAATCTTCATGTGCAGAAATCCGAATTAGGAATAATCAATTTACATTTACCAAAATTTAAATCAATCGAAAAATTAATTTAAAAAATTAACATGATTTTCAATTTAAGTTGGATTTATATACATTTAAATTTTTCAAATTTATTTAAATCTAGTTTAAACCAATTATAACTTCAACTTAAACCAAATAAAATTCAATTTAAATTCATTTTGTTGAATTTAAATCTAATTAAATGGGTATAAATTGCATTTAGATTGATTTAATCTGAATTTGAGTAAATTTAAAATAAGTTAACAGGAGATCGCTACCTCTAATTGGAACTGCAAAACTAAAACTTGGCAATGAAAATGTCACCATCATATTTTATAGCAAAGTGCGTGAAATTTTCGAGCCCGATATCTATATAAGTTAGTTCTTCAGATCAAATCTGTTTTTTTTTTCATCTTAATTTCAAGAAAAAAGAGCCCATTTACAATAAATCTAGCACAATAGTGTAAATATTTCTTTTTCGTGATTCATGCAGCTATCTAAGTAGAATAACAAAAACAAATTATATGATTGATGTTAAATTAAGCGGTACACGAGAAACGAATCGATAAAGATATAGAGAGAACAATGTATTGTTTACAGTTAGATGGATGACACAATCTTCATCGAGTCTTTCACAAACACATTCTTCTGATGTGAAAATATCATAAAAATACCTTTTTTAGTAGAGGAAATTCTTGGACACAAGCAAGAATTTTTTAATGATGAACTGGCAAAAATCCGATCCTGTATGGTTGGACCGGTACCAATTCTGCATCATATTGATCCTCATGAGTTATGAATAACTTGAAAAGAGTTCAGATTCTAAGGTTATGATTCGATAGTCTTACTTCGAAGTACTGATTTTTGAATTTTGATTTGAAATTTTGCATAGATATACCTTTCAATCAGAATAGTTTATTATGAAAATTTCAGATCTTTTGGTTGTTCCTATTCTAAGATACAATTATGACAACACGACGACATATTTCACTGTTGTTATTTCACAATACAAAAAGATCAAAATATCTTAGTAATATTTGTGAGATGATGCACGATATTAAATTCAAAAGTATCGTCCAAATTTGATATCTCAGAAGGAATAAGCTAAAGACTTAACTTCTGATTCTCGGTTAGAATACAACCAATCCGACTTAAATTTTTGCCTTAAACTTCTATTTTTAAATTCTTCTCTTCAAAATGATTTATGGTTAAAACTAAGAATTAGAAATCGATTTGAAATTCAAAACGAATTTTATTCAATTACCTTTTTAATGGATCAGTCATTCTGTGGATCGATTCTTTGATTTTATCAGTAAATGGCATTGTTCAATAGAAAATAGATCTATAAATAAAAAAATAACATAAAATTTTTCTTTACAATGTAATCATTTATCATCAAAATGACTTCATTAATATTCTCTAATAGAAAAAAGTACGCAGTTCTATAAAAAAATTCTTCTCTGTTTTATATGATTAAACTCTTTGATCTATCAATAGTGATATATATACAAAGAAAGAACAAGACTAAACTAATATTTACTATATGCGTATATATCATAATCGTTGCAATAGCATCGAAAAACATTAATAAATATATCAGAATAGTCATGATTATTGACACATGTATGAATCATCATTCTGACTGCCACCTGTACGTACTGTTTAAATGATGATTCATCATTATTTTATAATTTTTGTTGAGGAGGACGTCGTCTAGAGACATCGCACGAGTCAATATGGTTAACTACATTTGAAACGAAGAATCGTTAGTTTATTGTGTTAATAAATAAAACATGGCACCTACAGAAGTAAGTTATCTTTGTTTTGTTGTTTTGTTTTTTTCTTCCCGGTCATTTGATTATTATTTTAAATTCTAGAATGGAGACGAACGAGGTGGACAAGGAAGACCACCAGGTAGTAGTAATAATAATATACTTTTTGATCAATCAAAAAATGAACAAATATCATTAACAAATGGATTTAAAAAATTACAAATGCATCTTAAAAATTGGAAATTATCAAAGTAAAAAAAATAAAAGAAAACTCTTTTTTTTTTATTATTGTTATATCTTTTTTAAAAATAGTCATCGCGAAGAAATTACTGCCGAACGATTAACACCATTTCGTGTTTTTATTATTGCTAATCCAAGAGAAAAATTTACACCAGGAGAAGTAAATTATAAAACTTGATATAAAATTTTAGAGACATTATTCAATATCAACTCTATAATTTTATATTAGAAATTTCATTGATTTTTAAACATTTTCAAAAAAAGAATTCATCAAATGAACATTTATTCTATTAAGATGAAAAGATATTAATTACAATTTTTTTTTGTTTCTTTAGTATGAATCAATGAAACGATATATTGATAATGGTGGAAGTATTTTATTAACATTAAATGAAGGTGGTGAAGGACGACAAGCAACAAATGTGAATACATTTCTTAAAAATTATGGTATTGAAGTTAATGATGGTAATTATTTTATTTATTTTTAGTTGTGATTAATAATCCATAGATTAAATTTTTTTTTTGTGTCAAATTTTTCTAGATAGTGTTATTCGAGCAGCATATTATAAATATTTCTATCCAAAAGAAGCTCTTATTCTTGATGGTGTTCTAAATCGAGCTGTAGCTGAAAATGCACATTTAATTGCATCAAATGCACCAACACCTAAAAATAAAAAAAGTCAAAATGCTGTTGTTGTTGATAAATCATTACGTGCTCAAGTTGCACGGTATAGAAAGAAAAAAAAAAAACAATAAGAAAATTTAAAATTTTTGTTTTTTTTTTTTTTTCTTTTAATAGATCACTTGAATTTGTTTATCCATTTGGTGCATCACTTAATGTTCAACCACCATCTGTACCTGTACTTTCGACTGGTTCAACATGTTTACCATGTCAAAGATCAATTTGTGCTTTTTATACTTCTCCATCAAAAGTATGAAATTATTTCAAATGAAAAAAAAAAAAAGCTTTATATTTTTATTTTTATAGAATGGAGGTCGATTATGTGTTTGTGGTTCGACTATGATATTTCATGATAGTTATTTAGAAAAAGAACAAAATCGAAGATTATTGGTAAAGACTTTTTTGACAAAAAAAAAAAAATAATGATAAAGTTTTGGTATTTTTTGAAAGGATGTTGTTATGGAGTTTCTTACAAATTCATCATTTCGTTTAAATGAAATTGATGCAGAAGTACCTGATGTAAGTAATGAACATAATTTATTATTTTGCTTTCTTAGATTTCTTTTCATAAATGGGTATTAAAGAAAGAAAGAAGAATGTACATGCCTTTATGACTACTTAACAGCAGATTCAATCGTCCGATATCTTGTCTACTATTAATACTAGCTGTAGTTTTGGATAGAAAGCCAGCTTAACACGCAGACATATTGCACTCGATCACTTCATCTAAGATAAACAGATAGCTATATTTATTCAGATAGAACGTAGTGATTAAGTAAATATTCTCAAGTCACATCACACCTTTGAATTTCAACCGGAAAATTTATCTACATAAAGATAACGATTAGACTCTGCAAACTACTCTAATCGCTGTCATTATATGGACAAAGTTTAATGTCAAAATTCAAAAACATAATTTTGCTAGAAAATTTGATATGTTAGCCGCAAAGCGTCAGTAGTATAAAGCATTTCGACGGATATACCTATTCACTAGGCTCTATCAATTGAACATAGTTATAGCTAAAAACCGATGGGATATTTAAGGATGTTCTCTTGTCAACAATGGCCATTCTCATTTGACACAATCGAACGTTTATTGTAGACTTTCATTCTATATATTTAAGTTTCGTTTCCATTTGAAAGAGTATTTCAGACTGTAACGTCTAATGGACTCCTTCTTTTGCCGAGTCCAAATAGCTCGGACATATAGTCTAGACTAAAGTATGTAACTCTGTATGTCGTTTCTCTAATGACGTTTTTTTCAAATGTTGTTTTCTTTTCATTCAGCTGAATGTCACACGTATCTTGTCTAATTAATCCATGTTAAAAGTCAACATTTGTCTCTCACTAACGTATAGAAACTATCATATAAGCAAACAGAATCTACACTTAAAATAATTTCTAATTACATTTTAAACATGTAGTACTGTCTCGATAGACCTATCATTACTCGATGTTTTATAAACTACGAGTATTCGCTTAGTTAAAAAGAACATTATGTTAATAACAAAAAGAAATTGATTAGTAAAATTCACTGTAACACTAAGATTTTCAGCTATATGAAATAGCGTTAGTTGCATTTATAAAAACGACGTCAAACAATTAACGGATTCATATTTCTTATGGGCCTAGATTCGAGAAGAGCTAAACTTCTGAATTCGATTGAATAGTAAAATCCGCAGCTTCCTAAATGAGTAACTAAATAATTGAACAAAAAAAAAAAAAAAACAAAATAATAAACAATTTTTGTTCAAAATAGATATCAGATGAATCATTATCACCTGATCTAATTGCAATGTCGGAAATGTTAAAATGTAGTTTACACGATGTTGAAGAATTACCCAAAGATGTACGAAAATTACTTGATACACAATTATATAATCTTGATTTAACACTTATACCAAAAATTATTCGGTAAGAAGATGAATATATACGATTTTGTTTTTTTTTGTTGTTATTATTCATATTTTATTGATTAATAATTATTTTATTAGAGCATATGATGAACTTCAAATGAAACATGAACCATTAACATTAATAAAACCTCAATTTGAAGTTCCTATGCCAGCACTTAAACCAGCTGTTTATACACCAATATTTCGTGATTGTGAACCACCAGCACTTGAACTATTTGATCTTGAAGATTATTTTGCATCGGAAACATCACGTTTAAATCAATTAACAAATAAATGTTCAGAACAAGATTTAGAATTATTTATTAAAGAATTTGGTAATATAGCTGGTATATCAAGTCGTATGCCAACTGATCAACGTGGTGCCAAACAAATTTTAGAATTTGTTGTAACACAATTATTTGAATTTAAACGAATGTATCAACCAGGAGTAAGAATATTTTTGTGAAAACAAAAAATTATTATTATGTGATTTTATTTTTTTTTTTGCAATTAAGATGGAAGATGATTATATGGGTGTTCATGATAATCCACTTGATTCAGGTAGATATACATTCGGAGGAGGCGGTGGTGGTGGTGTTGCAGCATCAAATTTCGATCGTCTTATTGTCGATTAATACTTATTGTAATCGTTTTTTTTTTTTTAATGTATTTAAAAATAAAGAAAAAAGCATTCAAGCAGACTTTGAAAAGTATATGAAAGGTCGAAAATTTAAAATAGATATCTTTTATTTCGGTCGTTCTGTACCAATTTCAAGTTCTTTTAAAGTTATTGGATTCGGAGTATTTGAAAATTACATTCTTACTGGATATTCGTTTTCAACTTGTTGAAACATATTTTGTTGTCTCGATACTCAAAGAGAGGAGCGCTATCGAAAGATTGATTTAATACTCTATTATAAAAATCATTCAAACTTAAAGTGTCACGTGCAAATAAGATTGATTGTGATGGTTTCTAATTTAATGAATGGAATACTAGAAGATAATGTAGTGAAGAGATATTTAAGACGATAACAGTCTACTAAAGTTTATTACTTTTTTCTTGAAGTTTATTATTGTTTCCTAAATTCTTGATTAGAATATAACACATTCTAAATGTATTAAAACAAAGAAACAGCACTAAAATATCTATACTCATACTGACTTCACGATAATACAAGATTACGTATCTTTATGCTGTACTAAAGAGAACATTGCTGTTGATCACTTGTTTAGTATTGTTGTCATCATCAACCAACTTTCACCAAGTTTTAGAACAATCATAAAACATTTTCAAGACATGGAGTTTTTTCAAGCTTAATGTGAGACTATTCTTAGGGTACCAGGATTGGAAACACAATGTCGATGACTCAGGAAAACAATTGAAACATTTCCTCCAGATGTGATTGGATTTTGAGAAGTGGTGAGTAAAAGAATATAATAAAATGCGGCAACTTTCCCGTTAGAAAACCAAAATATTTTACGATTAAGTTGTTACCTCCTCGATTCTCGCGATTGAACCTCTCCTGAATACACTATAGCCAATTTCAAACTGAAATACTCCATATATAATTCACGCTGTGCTACATATTTCATGGATCATTTTTCTGTAAGTAATGACGCGAACAAAACTAGATACATCTTTTGAATTTTCTTGTAAATTAGTCAACGTTTCTTTATTATTTAAACATCTAGAAAGCCAGCATTAGGTGCTGATCTATTCAACAGGTATCCAAAACGTTTTTGTTCAACTTGTAATAATCGAGGTAATTCAGTTTCATTTTTATAAACACGTCGTAATGGATCACTGGCTCTATCAAATAGATCTTTACCATTACGAAAACGATCGATAATATGTTTTTGATCATGATATTTAGGAATATCTAGTTCAGTATGTGAAAATGAAGCGATTTTCATTCGAACTGTTGCCAGACGATCAAAACAATAAGAGCAATGGACACATGTACCAGGCATTGGGCGATAATTAAGACGAGCGTCACGTAAATCTGGTGATATTTTATCATTTGGACTAAAACGTGAAACACTTCCACCTGGCCAAGAAGGATTAATGGCGTGACGAAA
>CAJNOP010000675.1:92986-116733 GCA_905250075.1 Rotaria sp. Silwood1 | reverse complement strand
TAATTTGTAAAATCTAAAAATTTTCTATTGATTTTTCACAATCTTCAGGTTTTAATGACTCCAAACAGTCTCTAACAATTTTTCTGCAGCTTAAAACCATAAAAGGTTATCAGATCCATGTTTATCTCCTCTTTTCACTTTCTCATCATCTGATTTCGATTGAAAAGAAAAAGGAGAAATGCATTTATAACTCACGAAATGTTGGTACACTGTGAGATTTGCATGTTTTTGATGTCATATGTGCTGTAGCCATAGTTTCTGTTACTTCTTCCTGTTGATTATCTTCGTTGATATTTACTTCTTCTAAATGAGCTAAATACAGATTTCCATGTTGAAATCCAATACTTTTCACACGTAATTGAGTACCGATTCCTAATATAACTTCATGTTCATTTGGATACATAGTATAACCATCAAGATTTTTTGCATTGATAACTTCAATCATGAAAAGTGTTGATTCTTCATTCGGTTTTAAAAATTCTTTGACAACATCTGCTGATACTGAACAAGAACTAATAGTCCACCAAGTTAATACTTGATCTTTCTTATAATCCGTAACGACATTACCAGGTACAGCTCGCCAAACAATTCCTTTTATTGTAGGCAACTTATTGAGTGCTGTATCAAATAGTTTAAGAAATGGAAACCATGGTTTTAACTCATTTCGATCTTCCTTTCTCAATATTTCATTTAATTTTAGATAGAAACTTTGATCATCAGCTTCCATAGTATATAATAATAAAGCAGCTGATTCATCACGAGTAAGATTATGTTCTGATGGATATGTACAATACTTTTTGACTTCTTTTATGGAACGTTCTAATTCATTGATTTCAGATAAGAAAGGATGCAATGCTTCTTCGAGAGAAACAAGTCGATATGACCAATAACCAGCAATTGGCGTTAGTTTATTATTTTCAAGTTGAAACTCTGTAAATCGATTCATTTTTTTATTGAGATCACTCTACAAAAGATGTATATAATCATCTGAATGAAACATAAATATCTTTATAAGTATATTTAAACTCTTTTAATTGTCTTCATTCTTATAACGAATATTTAATTGATTTACTCAATCCACTGTACTTGTCTCATGTCTTAAAACTATACTTAATCTCTCTATTCTGATCAATATATCCTTGACTCGTCTTTTTTCTGATCTAGTGTGTATTAATTACGTATTGTACACGTTTGTAAATATATTCTTATACTTACATTTTCACAGTTTTAATTTTTTCGTGTATTCTAACTATTATATGATAAATATCAAGGATGATCATCAATAAGGATCATATGATCAACAAAGCAGACTTACTTGACCATCAAAAACAAAAAAAAAAGAAAATATAATGGATTGTGTCGAAAATGTAGAAATAAAAATCAAGAATGGTTGCTGGCAGTGTTTTAAAGATGAGTGATGACCAGTAACTATAATTCTGTACACATCTATATAATATAATAAAAAGATAATAGCAATACTTGATGAGGTATTATCTTTTTCATATTAGTCAATTGAATGTATACATGAAACTGATAGTTTCAGTCGACCAGACGAGACTACTTGTAGTTACGTGCAATACTTAACTTAATTTACAAAAGACTGATAAAAAATTGACTAGTTCAACTTTAGAACACAACTTGAGTCACATGAATCTGTTTCATATATTAATTAATGAATTAGTTATTTTGAAAAAAAAAAGAGATTATAGCCCCATAAAGATATACAATATCAAATTTATATAATAGTTTAAGTTTCTAAGAAAAAAAACTTTTATTCTACTTTGGCCTTGATTGGTTCAATAAAGATATTATATATGTTCAGAATTTTATCATTTTAATGTTTTATTATTTGAAGTGTTATTACTTTAAAACAACAGAAAAACCTTTTAATTCTTATACGGCTAATACTATCGATAGACAGACTCAATATCTTATCAAGTTCGGTTCTTTTTTATATCTAAATATTTTAATAGTTACATAAACTGTGCTGAAAATTCTACTGGCTACTCGTCAACAAATAATGATGAAAAATAATTGTCCAGAACTCGTTCTAGAGAATATCACATGGTGTAGTATCAGAATTTGAACACAAGATGAGACCCTGCACATTTATCCCGTTAAATCACATTTTAGCTAAAGTCTTATTTTCAGCTTAGAATTTTAAATTCATTTATTATTAAAAACTTTGAAGAAAATTAGTTTTTTTGATACTTCTCTAATTAATGTGTGTTAATTTGAGAAAAAAAAAAGTTTTCCATTATTCTAGAATATGTTGTTTGAGACATATTTATATAATTAAATTTTGTTAGTCTCAATATATGTTCAAATCTTTTGTCATATTACTAATCATAAATTAAGAGATAGCCACATACCTAGATTTGTATTCAACGATTGCATCTATTAAAACGTCAATTTTATATAAAAATACATATCTCTTGATTATCAAATAATCTATTTCGAAATGTATAAATAGTCTGTTTTTATAAGTTGCCAATCCCTGATTTTAGTTATTTTAATGAAAGATTTTTCAAAAGTTTATGGAAAATAGGTTGTATTATATTTGAGTATAAATTATTTTTTTTTTCAATTGTGAATTCTCAATTCTCATAAAAGGATAATAAAGTAGATACTAATAAAAACTATCATAAATTGATTAACATTGCATAAAAATATAAAAAGGTACATTTCAGCATCACAACCGCACATGCGTGTAAATAAATCAGAAAAAAAATAATGTTCTTGACTCTAATTGGTCAACCTATTAGTAGAATACAATAAAACATTATTTGTAGGTGTCTCTTTGTAAAAAATTTAATCATCTACAAAGTTAATAGTACTTTAATACGTTAAATTGGTTATTTTAAGTGAAAAAAGTAAAATTGAAAATTAATTACTCATTAAAAACGAAAATTTCGAAAAAAAATAAACTTTTGAAATAGCTTCAACATCATTTATTCAGTATGAACTAAATATACAGCTGAATTATGATAATCATGAGCATATCTTAAATTAATATTAACTACATTAGTTTATTTTTTTAGTTTGCTTATAACCATTTAAGTTCTTTGTTTCTCATGTCTGCATGAACAAGTGACGAAAGTCATGATTATTTGTAAAGAATATTTATCATTCTCATCTATTCAATTATTTTCATGTAGCAGATAACATACGTGCAGATAAAGAACTTGTATATAATATAGCAATACCAACTTGTTAAAGATGATGAATTGCAAAAGTGAAAAAAAAAATTAATTTAGAATATCATATATTACTGTTTATTTTTATTAAAAGAGAAAAACAAGCCTTTCAATGACAGAGAAAAAATTAACGCTTATAAGTCACGCCGTAAACAAAAAAAAAATGTTTTTAGTTAATAGGACCCATTGAAGCGTAATCACATTTTTTCTCTCCTTATGACATCACTGTTCTATTTCATATGCTCACTTATGAAACAAATAACCTTATAATTTAATGGTTCTTTCTAAAGGTAATCTATAAATATTGTTTTATAATCAATTGATGTAATAAGATTTATACATATTCACAATCAATAGAGGATAATAAATAATAATTTCTGTTAAATATTATGCTAAGTATTTTTCAGAAAACAAGGTTGACATGAAATGATTAAATCATTTACAACTATTCATAGATATAGATATATAACATGAAAACTACTTATTGTAGTTGAACCAATGATTTTTATTTAAGTCTTATCTATAGTATGTAATAGTTGCCATTCGTTAAAGAATTCACATTGCTAATCAAAAAGAAACTTCATGTTTAATAACAAAAAACTACTCAAATTAATTTGTAAAATAAATAATGATATTGCTTTTGAAATATGATTCATTTGATAAAAAGAGTGATTTTATTTTTATAATACGAAGTATTGAACTATTATTATATTTATGACATATTGCGTATGTTTCGCATAACATACTCAACATAATTGTTATGGAAAATATTTTCAGTATTAACAATAGTAAATTTAGATATATACATATGAATATAATTAATTAAATCGATTAAAATAAATTAATTAGTTAAGATGTTTTATGAATTGAAGTTTATTGTACTCAACTAGGAGAATATCTAAAAACTTCACATGTTCCCCTTTTTCTTTCAATGCTATAAATTTGATAACAGAAAAATATAGTATCATCTCAACTAGAAACTCTTTATTAAAGGTATGATGATGACAGAAAAAAAAGAATGATCATAAAGAATAAAAAATAAAATACCACAGTTATAATGATGATCATTTATCTACTGATTTTAAATATCCAAATATTTAAAGCTATCGTCATTATATTAATTAATATATTCAAGAATATTATTAAATACTATCTAATGACATTAAGTTATTTATATCTTGTTAATATCTATATAAATCGTATTAGATCGCTCATCAAAATGACAAAATCACTTATGAAAAATGATCTTTCATTATCATTTTCTTCTAATATTCTAGATAATATATTGAATCGAATAGAAAAAATGAAAAGTGCATGTAATATTGCTAAACAAGAATATAATACAAAAGAAATATGAAAATTAAAATGCAAATGGTTTTGATCAACAACTGATTGAAACGTCAAAACAATTAACATCATTCTCTAGTAGTAGTGAACATCAAGAATTATTTGATAAAATATTTTCTTCATATATACCACTAATTGATTATTTAATAAAAACATTAATTGAAATCACTATTCATTTAAATGATAATTATAATTATAATTATTATTAACCAACAGCTAAGATAAACATTTCCTGTAATCAATAATAAAATTATTTATATATATACATTGCATCTCAAAAGAACCTTCTGTATTATATTAATTCTTTTAAAAATACTATTGATGAGATAGATATTATTCCAAACAATTACACTTCGTAAATATATGTTTTGAACGAGATCGATAATCCAATGCTTAAGCAAATATAAGTACAAACTCTAATCTCGATAAAATACGATTCTCCAAAGTTAAGATTACAGAACTTTCTATAGGCTGAACTCTTCTACACTTATCATCTACTGATTCAAAGAATAAAAGAACTATTACTATTTCAATGTATATTCATGTTTATTAATGAGAATGTTGTTTTATTAATTACGTACTTCTGTACTCAAATGTATATAGTAAAAATTATGATTCTTTTCTCTAAATAAAGTTAGTTTTTATTCGTTTTCTATAGGTTACTGATACACTTATACCAAGTAGCTCCGCGGTACTTGAGAGCGAAAGTACCACCTGAGTGCCAGTTTGAGTACCCAAACATATATCCATAGTATATTCTACATTTGTAATGCTAGCTCGATTAACATAGACAGCCAATGTAATTTCAACGAGTGTTGGATGTGTGGGTGTGTAGCGTGGGTGTGAGTGTGCGACAGAAGAGATTAACACCCACACCCACTCACACTCACACACCGACACCCTTACCCACACCCACATCCTCACCCTCACCCCACACCCACACCACAGTGTTCAGCTCAGTTGTGGATCAGTTGTGATCCAGTTGTTATTAGGTTATTGTTCTTCGTTCACTACGACGTAGTGAAGCGCTACGATATTGCATAAAGGACGTGAGGATAGATCTCTCAATGTGTTCTTGTAGAGGATGAGAAGATGAATCTTTTGGGAAAAAATTGACTTTGAACAAATAAGAATTAGTAGAGATGTCAGCAAAATACAGAAAGGTTCATTATTCCTGAAACACCTATTAATAACTGGAGCCGTTTTAAAATCATAGTGATTATGATCCAAAACTTGATTTATCTTTACTGTAATCTCTGATGATTTCGAAATCATGACCTATCAAGAACACATTTACTCTTCGAAACGACGTCACTGACAACACACAACTACATAGAAAGACGAGATTGATTGTGATTTTTTTCACAAGCCGTGATTCGTTTCACAGAAGCGATGACAAATTATAATGTGAGGTTGCGATAAAAAATGCATAACCACGTTTTTACAACTGTCATAGATCTTAAATGCTCTACATCGTGAGCAGCTAGTATGTGTTGAGACATGCAATAGTTTCTCGCATCACAGCGCTCATGAGACATAGAACAAATTGTGATCAATAAAATATATGTATGTGGAAGAATGTTTCAGAATGAACAAGTTTTTTCCCTCAAAAGTGAGTGTTATGGAAAAATGATATCAGAGTAGATTAAACTTGTAGAAATTAATTGTACTGTCCGTCACCAGGTAGCAGGAATCAGACTATGTATTCGGTTTTCATAAACCGTTTGTGATGACGCTGTAAAAATCATGATGATAGGTGGTTTATGAAATCCTAATGAATAGCAGTGGTGGACGAGAAGAGTTATTGCATGGAGACTTTCGGTGCGAGTAACAGATACACGTGATTTTGTTTTCAATCTGTGCGAAAATGACAAATGTTAGAAATTGTTCTTTCCGATCTAAATTCAGACGATGTAATAATCATCACAAATAATGTACATTCAATTTTGTGTTATGGCTTTCTGTATGATTCTTATCGAATCATCCTGCTCCTTTACAATATGACTAATAAGAAGAGTTTGCCAAGATCAGCTTTTTCTTTATTTTACCATATGGTGATACATAAACACGTGTGAGGCGTGAAAGTAGTTTGCTTTTGAGTTCTCTTTCATCTCACAGTCATTTTCACATGCACCGAAGAGCGCTACGTATAACTTGCTTTTTATTGTTTGTTTGCCTTTTTCATTCTCTAGGTTATCTATCATCGAATATGTCGGCACTCAGCAGTGAGAAACACTTACTGCATACTACAGACTACAATACTAGTTTCAATACGAATTTGTATCTCAAAGGCGTCTATTCCGGTGTTGATATTGATCCAAATAAAACGCCATTTGCGGCTTTTTTCCTTGAGAATACCGTTCAAATTTTGCACGATGAACAAAAACGTTTAGGCAATGAGAAAGCACTCGAGTTCGGTGGTGGACCAAGTCTATGGCCGTCATTTCTTCTCGCTCAATATGTTGATTCGATTCGATTTTGTTACTATACACAAGCCAATCTCGATGTTGTCACCGATTGGATTGAAAAGAAACCGAATGCTTTTGATTGGACGAGATTTTTCGAATGGGTTCTTGATATTGTTGGAAATCCAAAAGAAAAGCGTATCGAATGGGAATCACGACTTCGAAATGCTCTGAATCAAGGCGGTTTGTCGACATGCAATGTTAACGACCCCCATTGTCCAATATTGAGTGGAAAAGCCAATGATTATGACATTATCTTTAGTAGTCTTTGCTTGGAAGCTGCCTGTTTAACGATTGAAATTTTCGATGAAACAATAAAACGACTTGTTCGTCTACTGAAACCAGGTGGTCTACTTTTACTTGCCATGGTTCGAAATAATTCATATTATTATGTCAATGGAGAAAAATTTTTCTGCTTACCACTTGACGAAAAAAAAGTCGAAAAGGCTTTGCGTGCCACGGGCGAACTTGTTGATATTCATATTGATAGTTGGAATGCGACAATTGATGATAAACAACGCAATACAATATCCGAATTGGATGGAAAAATGGTAATACGCGCACACAAAACTATTTAATGCATAGAACAATTTTTCCAACTCATCCAGACCGTATAAAAACTGAGAAATTTGTAATTTTATTCATGAAAAACATAAAACACTTTAATTTTAAAGATTAAACAATACTTTAAACTTCAATTTTAAAATAAAGTTAAAGTCCTATCCCTAATGATAACAAATGAGAAAAAGTTCCCATGTCGCAAAAACTGGATCAGTTTGGCGGTTAATCGGCAATGCCACCGATTATGGCGGCTTACCGGTGGTAGTACCGGTTTTATCTAAAAGCTGCATCAGGCGACTTTTTTCGATTCATATATTGGTTTTCTGATCAAGGAGAGCCTAAACAAATTCAAAAAACCATTTTGGGAATCATTTTGATCAAATTTCGGCAGATGGCGCTGCAAAATTTCCATTGGCCGCCTGATTTTGCTAATGACTATTTTTTTTACTGTACCACCTATATGGAAACTCAAATTTGGGAACGGAGTCGATTTGGATAGTGTGACACACACAAGCGGCTTAATCGCGCTCACATTATCGAAGAACTACGAAATCGACTTAAATCTATTAGTGTTGACAGACTTTGAAAATTTTCACCCGTTTAGATACAGTAAATCGGATGATTCATCTCTTCCAACAATCACCAGTTAACCGCCGGTTGGGTGTGGATGTGTGTGGGTGTGGGTGTGTAGGTGTCGGGTGTGGGTGAGTGTGGGTGGGTGTGGCTGTGGCTGTGGGTATGTGGGTGTATGGGTGTGGGTATGTGGGTGCAAGGGTGTGGGTGTGGGTGTGTGGGTGTGGAGTGTAGGGTGTGGCTATATGTGGGTCGGTGGGTGTGGATTTGGGTGTGAATGTAGTAACTACGAGTCACACCCACACCGACAGCCACGCCCACCCACATTCGCACGCACGCACACCCACACGCACAGTCACAGCCATCCGCAAGCGCACCCACCCACACCCCACCGACCCTCACCCAATTTCGAGATGGGTGTTGTGTTCTGCTTAATTTTCTTCCAGAATGTAATGTATGACGACATCATCGATACACTCAAAGCAACAAAGAGTGGCAAGAAATGCACAAAATGGTAGAAAAGCAGCAAATATTCGGATGCTTCTTCAATAAACATTTTGTGAGTATAAGTACGCACATAAGTGAAGAGGATATTCTGGATGTCGGTATGCAGATGTTGTTTTTCTCTCTACCCACATTTACACCCGAACCCCACACCTCTCTTTTGCTTATTTTATGCATGTATGAAATGTATTCTGTTTATTTTTTCAAAGAAATTTCCCTGAAAGGTTTTTCGAAGATAGCAGATATTTGTATCAGAATGTAGATTATAGAGTCTTGTGGGTGAGAGCGAAGATAAGTTAGAGCGTTTATGTCGACTATAAGAAGGATGCTGAATGTTAGTGTTGAAAAGGGTTATTTTTGGTCTTTGTTGACGGTTTATTTTTTCTATAAATTGGACAATGTGGATGTTACTATGTGTTAGTGTACATAACTCTCTAAAGTGTGGGTAGTAGTGAAGATGACCCATATGCATTTTTACAAAGTTGAGTGGTTGTGGTGTTACCAAAAATTAGCCATATTCGTTAGTTTTTTTTCAAAGGTATATATTATTTTCAATGAAGTTCAAAAAGCCTTACAGATATTCTATATTTATTTAGACTGATACGTATTTCGAAAAAAGCACGTAGCCCCTCCCCCCTCAGAATAAAAAGGCATGGCCTTCTATTATGTCCCAGTAAATCAGTCTTTTTTGGGTGGCGTTATATTGCACCTTGTCGGAAATTTCTTCACATTTTTCTTTGAAATTGGTATGGCGTTATATTATGTCCAGAGAAGCAAACGGTCCGGGGTGGCCTTCTATTCCGGGTGCCTTTCTATTATAGGGTGGCGTTCAATTTTTTTTGGGGGGAGGGTAAATTCAACACTAATAACTTTTCTCCTTCAATTTATTCATGACCACAGTTTAAGCATACAAATCCGCGAGAATCTTTAATGAATGATTTGGAAAGAATCGGCCGGTGACATTCAGCAAATTTAAAACAATCTTTGTGATATGCCTTGTTTTGAAAGGTGGTATATTTTGTATTATGTGGTATAGGTTTTCTACATTCGGCACATCGTTCAGCAAATAGTAGATCAGCGCAATGCCTACAATACAATTGTAGATCATGGTCAAACGTTGGTTCATTTTGTAGTAATTTATGACAATTTGTACATTTAAAACACTCGACATGATAATCTCGTCTTTCAAAGACTATTCTTGATGATAGAATAGGCTTTTCACATTCAGCACATCGTTTGGCAAACGATTCGCCATAGCAATCCATACAATACGGTTCCTTATTATGGCCAAACATTACTTTGTTTTTCAATAATTTATGACAATCCGTACATTTAAAACATTCACAGTGATAAGCTCGTTTTCTACTGGTTACACCACCTGATAGAATAGGTTGACTACAAGCATTACACATATGAACATTTGTTTCACAATCGCTACACCATGGCTTCTTATCATGCACCCTGAACGAATGAGCCCCATTTAACCAACGATGACAAATGGCACATGTAAAACATTCGGCATGAAACTGTCGATTATTAAAGCCAACAAGATGATGTGCATGTGGGTCAATAACTTGTCCGCATTCACTACATAGAACTAATATTATTCGTAATGACAAGTAGACTTTAAAAACAAATATCTACGCCGCGTGGTAGAGATGACCCTATGCATGTCCATAAGCGGTAGAATGTTTCCATTTCAGAGGAGGCTTAATATATTTCCTTTGAATAATGATGGAAAGATTGAAATAAATTGAGGAGCGAATTTTTAGATCCTGTTTTTAAAACCATTTTCAAAAAGGATTTTCTGCATATATTTCTGTACAATTATCAACATTGTTATGCTATTAAAAATTTTGTTCATTTGTCAATATAGGCATAAAACGCTTAAGCCTTAGCTTAAGAAAATAGAAAAAAATCATAGGTACAAAATTATTTATGACACTCTAATATAAACTTTTCACTCTGATATTTTGTTAAAACGTTCCTGTATCACTTGTAATCATAAATATACATTTGTATCGTCCATAGCACTGAAGCCTTCTATCTCCTACAGTCGCTATAAAATAAAAATCGTCACGTGTAAGTTACCATTCTTATCATTTAAGAACTTGATAATAGTTTCAGTATTAGCGTTGTCACAGGGTGTAGGTATTAAACCTTTCTCTAGACTACTTCAACATCCACACCCTTTTCTTGTCATTTCAAAATCTTTCAAAAGTCATACGAAGAAAATTAGAAAAACTTTACGAATTCAATGCATTGATTATCCTCAACATAAAGAAGTCGCAATTAGTATTATATGAAACCATTTGAAGAAGACACAATTATCTAGTTATGTCTAACATCTAAGATCAAAATGAATATTACTTTTGGAGAAACACAGAGTTATGACTTTGTTCAAATGGTGTCAATATCAGAGCTTTCCAAGGCTTAATGGCTTCGCCACCTATGTTCATGTCTTTTGTGATCCACTCATGACTTCTGAATTTACCTCGTTCAGTCGAAACTTTTACGTTTTGCGATAACACCACAAAGCTTGCGGTACTCTCATCTATACCTTCTATGGCAGCGAGACTGTATCATACATATGATCCAAGTGTGTTCAATTCTGCATACATCCTATTATCCTTCAGATTTATATACCTTTCTCGATAACGCGCTACACAGACTTTCAATGCGGTAATCATATCAACATACCATCTCTTGCAATTATCTTCCTAGGATGTGTTTAATGCCCCTATACAATCGCACGAATTCATTGTATTATTCTATCACTATTGCTAGTAAACAAATCCACTAAATTTATCCATTGTTTCGTCTCTACAGAGTAACAATGATTCTGTTTGCACTTTCGAAAATACTTTTTGAAATTACAAATTCTTTTGCACTCGAATTGGAAGTGGAAATTTTTCCGTTTCCGTACCTTTTTCTTCTATTTTTCTACTAGTTGAGGAACAAACGAAAACTCATATTTAATATCTTATGCGCATAAAAATATCTATATAATCTTCTTAATATGTTTAGTCTGAACTTTTGTGTAACTTACTTGAATTTTTAGCCATTTATTCTACTTGTAGTTTTGAATGACGTTGACTTGAGGAAGCACGTTTTTCGGATGATTTTGAAGTATCTAAAACATAAGAGAAAGCAAATGTGCGCATTCACTTACTTGAAGAGTGGGTTAATGATGGATTTTTCTTTTAACTAAACGTGGGTTGATATATTCTCAATTACCAAAATGACGATAATTTATTAACAGAATAAATTTCTAACGAACCAAACTTATTTTAGTATAGTCAAGAGGCTTCTTATATCATGTCAAACGTACCAAGATACAAAAGTATGATATATGAATACGATTCTACTCCTCTTTAGCGATTAATAGTTGTTAGTAGGGGTGGACCATTTACATTAATTTGAAGTTAAGTTTAAGTTTTTCATTTAACACTTATAAGTGTTAAGTGAACTACTTAATTAATGAACTTAATTAAGTCCCCGTTAAAAAAAAACGCCCCACCCCTATTGGTTAGCGTCAACAGATAACACTAGTTGTTGTTAATCCTTTATTGTTGTTTTTCTCATTCTTTTGTCCGTTCATTTTGTTTTATTCACAATGTGTATTTTCTCTTCTCTCTCATTTCTCTCTTCGCAACTTTTTTTACCTTTGAGTTCAGTTAGTCATTTTTCCTTCTGTTGGTAAGACACATCTTCTTTATATCATTCTTTCTGGTTATCATTCACTGCATTATTTTATCAAATTATTGTCCACGTACACTTAGTGGACAATAAGCTAAACCTCGCGAATATCCAAGTATCATCAACATAAGTTAGTTTGCCTCTTCAAGTGGTGGACTTCTGTTTGATTGCTCTTAAAATATCATAAACGTAAGATTACACAAATTTAACATCGGCATCAACTCGATTCAAGAAGTTTCTTTCTCTAATCACTAAGATTGTCCTTTCAATAGAATAAACTAAGTATTTTAATTAACTTACCTATAGATTTCTTTGGTTTACTATTATTGAACGAAGAACTTAATGGAAGCTTTTTCTTCAGTTCACTTGCTTTTTGACGCCATTTCAAAGACTCCTCTTGATGACCAGCCTGCAATTCAGTTGTGGCCAATTCCATATACAAATCAATAAGTGTTGGATCATCAAGTGAAAGTTGATTTAACATACGCTTATAATACTTTTCCGCGAAATTTGGCTTTGCCATCTCCCACAAAAATTTTCCTAGTATGAGAAGGTTTGTTTCGTCATGCACAAATTTCTCTTTCATATCCATGAGAACTTCTTTCAAAACATGTTCTTCATCATTACACAATATCATTCGAACGATCCAAACTTGGTTAATATCGTTACGCTTAACTTTGTCTAATCGAAAAATCGAACCGATCATGAAGAGTACTTCAGCTTCATCTTTATATTCGCTCAATTCTCCAAGAGCGGCAAATGGTCTCGTTATAGCCATTTGAGGATTAGCGTCAATTTCGAATAACACACTAGCTAAGTTTTCTGTATCATCAGGTGTCTTAAGAAATTTAAGAGCATTGTCTTTATAGATACTAGTAGAAAAAAATGAATTGATCGAAATGAATTGACCACATGACTTTCTTAAAGTTTCTAATTCATTATTTGATATCATTTGACAACGATAAATTCGAATAGAATTGCGAACTTGACGATTTTTCAATTGTTGTTGAATATCAGCAATATATTTACGAAAAAGAAATATTGCATGAATATCTGACTGACGAAGAGCAGCATTAAGTGTCTTGTAAAAAAATGATTCTCGCGTATACCATCGTAAAGCATTTTCAGATGAATAATGCTCTTGAAATTCACCAATATTACTCAGTTCAAAATTATTACCTTTATATTTCTGTTTACAAAATTCTATCAATTCTTTTTGATCAGCTTCAGTATATTTTAGTCGAATAAGGCAATCCATAAAGACTTGTGAAAAGAGAAAATTATTATTTATGCCTGTTGTTGATACGCCTTCTGTTAATGTATTTGTTGTAAATATATTTATCGATAGAGGTTCTTCCATCTTCTTTTGAATTTTATGATCACCTTGAATCCGTTTTATAAGTTCGTTAAGTTCAACAACAACGCCTTTTACCTATGAACAAGAACAATAGTAAAATTAAACAAAGAGTATTTTCACATTGTATTTACTTTTCTATAGTTCTGAGTCCATATTTTATGGGCTACTACATCCATACAATAGACATATATTGATATAACTTGTCGAAGAAGATGAATATTAGGAACGATTTTGCGTCCTAATTGACCACTGACAACCATAACAATTCGTTCATTCGAAGACTGTGCTTTAATATATTCCTCACATTCATGAACATCTTGAAATTTTACCAAATGATTTATAATTGAACGCAATTGCTGTTCAGTATGACGACCATCTGGACTGCTTGATCCAGCATCTAGCCAAACAAGATGAAACATTTCTAGAAGCATACCATCTAATGTTTTGTCAGCTGCAGAAGTATGTTTCACTGCGGTAGCCATTTCTTCTTAAAAAAAATTAAAAAAAAACTGAATTAAAACATACATTTCTGTGTATTCTTATTTTGATTATGTTGAATAGAACTATCACGATTAGTGGAAAGGCAACTCAAATTTAATTTCACACTTTAACTGATCGGAATTAAAGAGAAAAAAATCCAATTCTAAATAAGAAATCCAAACAAGAGAAACTTCCAACTTTTTACAATTCACCTGTGTGAAATCAGTTTTGTTTCTGTTTTCTTATGAATGTTGTCGTTTCTTTTTCTCTTTTTCATTCTTCTGCCCGTCAACATTTCGAAGCTATTCTCCGAGATTTTGTGTGCTTCGTTCTTTTAATTTTTTTTGAATATGAGTACATTTCAAATTTTACTTATGTCAATACCAATTGCAAAAATCAAGTCTTTTTATTTCGACATGTACTTGAGCACAATGAAAAAACTAATATGGGTGTGGGTGTGGGTAGGTGTGGCTATGGCTATGGATGGAGTGCAGGTGTGGGTATCGGTGTGAATACCTTAGTAAAATGTACCGATACCCACACCCACCCACACCCACACCCACACCCACGCCTACCCACCCACACCCACTCACCCACCCACACCCACCCACACCCACACCCACACTCACCCCCACACCCACTCACCCCCATACCCACCCACACTCACACCCACATCCCACACCCATCCACACCTCCACCCACACCCACCCACACGCACACCCACACCCACACACCAATCCACACCCCCACCCACACTCACACACACCCACACTCACACACACCCACACCCACACCCAAGTCTTCATTTTTACATAATCGATATTTAGATGTTGACAGTCAATATCGTACTTGTCGGTAAAAATTGAAGATTTCGTCCAAATTATTTTCTAATTTATTTACGAAATTCAAGTATTGATAGTCTTCCATTCTTTCCAAAATGAACAAAGAAATAAAGTTTCATGAATATATGATACGTCCTTTTGTCTACTAAATAATAAATGTATGAATGCAAGATATAAAAAAATAGACATAGTTCATTTATGAAGATGTTGGTGGTGAAACAAATTTGCCACTGAATAAAACAATATTTTGTCGAATTTCACGAATAAAAAATAAGAATGGTCGATCAACTTTGAATTCAATAGGCGATGATTCTGAAAAGTTTAATGCACAACCAAAAGTCATAACAACCGCTGTAGCTGCTGCTGCTTCTGATCCTAAATGAAATGATAGAAAAAAATATGTAAAGGAAAAATCGAAGAATTTTCAATCATAATTTTAAATAAATATCAAATATTCATCGCAAACTTATACCACTTTTTGATTCTAACGTATTAGAAACTTGAACTCTATCTCTGAAAAAGTTTTCATAAGTAATTTATCAGTCACGTTCATAAAAGTAAATATTGAAATACATATTATGACGATAAATATGTAGGTGTAAGAAAATTGCCAGTAAACAGTGTTCGACGTATTGAGAATAAGATTATAATGAAATTTATTTGTCAGTAAGATCTTTGAAGAGTCTTATAGTAGAATTGCATGTAAGATTTTAGAGGCAACGTTTTTTTTTTTCCGGTATGATGTTGTCTGATGTGCAAGATCTTACGTTTGATTTCTTCAGTGCGACAAGTTCATTTCCATGACTACTGTATCTGATTCAAAAAAAAGGAATCATTCGGTTTACACATTAGTAAAACTTCCAGTTAACAATAATACAAAAAAGAGAAACGAAAAAAAAAAGGTGTATTTGAAATTCATTGATTAAAACGGATATTTTCATCGATTTCATTGCATGATTTTTGATTAAAAATCAAATTCATTGCACTTGCTTAATTAAAAACGTCGCTTTTAATCAGTGAATTTGAAACACATCAATTTCAATGTCCGTTTCATCATCTGAAATGCCATTTTTTAAAATGTTTTTGACATCACATTCACGAAATTTTTCTGATTTTTCGAGTCACTGGGTATTTTATATCCTAGTAACACCAAAACTTGAATACACGAATTCAGAAAATTCCTAAAATATTCTGTCATATTAGCAGAGAAAAATTCCTATTATGAGTTAGTTCAAACTAGATCTCACATAAAATAACCAATAATCAGTATGACGACCATTAGTGTTTTTTTACTACAGGAATATGCGATGAATACGAACATAAAATAATTTAAAATATATTAGTACTTGTCTTCATGTTTGTCAAAACATATGAGATATGTGTGGTTCTAGAGCCTC
Organism: Rotaria sp. Silwood1; assembly: GCA_905250075.1. Taxonomy (NCBI): domain Eukaryota; kingdom Metazoa; phylum Rotifera; class Eurotatoria; order Philodinida; family Philodinidae; genus Rotaria; species Rotaria sp. Silwood1. The sequence goes on along the minus strand of CAJNOP010000675.1, from coordinate 100,311 downwards.
TTCATAGTAACGATTGCGTTCCGTCTTTTATAGCAGTTTTATTCAGCTTCATTTTTGACTACTGTTCCAACATTTCAGATCAAGTACACAGTACTCTGTGATATTCCTCATTTTTAAATGCGATCTAGTAGTCATTCTTAGGCTCCAATGAGACAGAATCAATTTTAAAAATGGTTCTATCAGTCTCTAGAACTTGGCATAGTTTTTTAAAAATACGAAAAAAAAAGAATGAATACCTATCAAGATTTTCAGGTTGGTAAATTAGCTATTTTAGATCTTTGTCTGATGAATATCTCACGATAATATCATAGCTTCCTCGCTAATGTTTTAACATATTATGAAAACCTCATATGGCTTCGATGTCTCTCTCTCTATTTCAATCTGTATCAACGAACTACTTTATAAAAATAAACACACTTACCTTTTTCATCTACATCGATAAATGCTTTATGAATAACCTAAAATTTTATTTGAAAAAGAATAGTATTTTCTTATTAATAATTTTTTTTCTACCTTGCTAATGTATAAACCATTTTTATCATTTTGTTCACTGAAAATGCCAGTAAAATTTGCTTTGGTATCACTAAATGCATTTATCATTCCAAGTCGTATAAGAACATCATTTAATTCAAATGTAGCTTCCATTTTAAATTTTGGTAAATATAAAAGAAGTTCTTCTCTTGTTGTTTTTTCATAACTTAATATTTGTTGCATTAAATTTGTTTTTGATGCTAATTTTTGTTCAACTTCATCTAATGAGACATTTTGTTTAGGTAAGATTACAGTAAAAACAAATTCAACTTGATCATTATCCCTTTGATATGGCAAATGAGCAATTTGTACATGTAAATTATTGTCTTCAGCATAATCAAATTTTTCTTTTTGATACATTAATTTTATTTTTGAAATATTACCATTAGTTTCACGAAAATCAGCATTTGGATTTGTTGAATGTTTTTGAAATTGTTTTAGCCATGTACCCTATTATACGATTAATAAAGAAAAAAAAGAAAAAAGAAGAAACTATTGTACTTTCATTTATGAAAAATAATATTCACTTTAAAATAAATACAATTAACAATAATTAATCGTGTATCACGTGTAACATCATTTTTCGAAAGTAAACTTTGAATTAATTTATTTGTTTGTTCTGCAACCCATGTATTTTTTGTTTCAACAACATGAACACTATTATTTTCAAAATCTTCAAGTTTAATATCACTTTTAAATGAATTTTGAACAAGACTTAAATATTCCTGGTGAAGTTTATATGTTTTTTGTGCATAAAGACGATTGACTAATTTAAGTTGAATTAATTCATTTTGCTCAGCAATTGAAAAAACATGCATATTTTTTTCAGCTGTTTTTGTTAAAGCATCTATTGATGATGCATCAAGGACATGTAACATTTGTTCTAATGTTTCTTGTCGAACACCAACTGTACACTTTGACATAGCAAGAGCAATACTTGTTGGTGAAAGAAATACATTTTGATTATCGTTATTCTTGTTAACAGTTAAGTAAATTTTTGTTGCCAAAATGTTCGAAGTCTATAGCCATTGATGACACGGATAAAGCTAACGTTTTTTTGTATATATATCAGAAAAAAAGGAATGAAAGAAACGAATTTTTGTGGTTACTTTTTATTCTTTCGTTTTTATATGAATATTTACCTTTGTTGTATTTGTTTCTTTTAGAATATAGAGGACTACACGTGAAGATTTTTGTGTCGCTTTTATGAATAATCAAATGACTCAGCGATAAAGAACAAAAGAGAAAGGGGTGTGGGTGTGGGTGAGTGTCGGTATGGGATTTGGTGCGAACAAAAAGAACACCCACACCGGCTCCGAATAGAACTGGTATTGTTCTATTTTCTGTCATATAAAGTCATCAGTGATATCAATGGTCGAATGGAGAACAAACAATACTGAACACAGTGCATACAGCACATTAATAATTTAGTTTTGTTATTTGGTTTGTTGTTCGCTGTTTTTTCATGAATAACATCAGTAAGACATAGAAACAATTGACTATCTGAGACTTGAACCATAAGGTTTTCTAAATAGAGTTTTAGAATTTTCACATTCCATCTTATCATAGAAAATTTTTATATCAGTAAATAGTGTGGAAAAATTGATAATAGAATCGGAAATGAAAACAATGTAGGTAAAAAAAAAATGAATGTACTGGATTAAATTGATAGAATTGGATAATTTTTTTTGCTTCATATAAGATTTTATTTATTTTTTACAACAAAACGTTGAATAATCAGAAAACTAATCCGTTAATCATGTTGTAATAGTAGGATGTGTTCGTACACAAAACAAGCACTGTGGTCGTAATATGGAAACGCATTGGAAAAGTAGAATGATGAGAATAGCGAATATTATGATGATTTCTGATGTGACCGCCAAGCCGGACACTAACTTGTGCCAGATAAAATCATTGCGAGCAGAAGTTAATATCCGGCTTATATTTTAGTAGTCGTTGTCGAGTATCGGTTCGATCAATAAAGCACAAATATGTGCTATTTATCTAAAAAGATAGAAAAAACTCAGATTAAAATCAAACCAATGGTATTTACATGCCTATATTCACCAAGCTCACACAACAAAACTTATTTCTAGTTTCGCTGTTTCTCTTGAAACGAAATAGGACAATATCATTTGTATGAAAATATATGTAGACTGACTATGTTTAATGATGTCTTTTGTTTTTAAATGAAAATGGTTTTCTTATTGATGAATCCAATTTCGGCAAAAGAGATCAACTTATATAGCTCTATCCAATCAGGAAACCATCACTCGTCATTTTAGTTATAGGGTAACATAAGGTCAGTCACAGCTTTATCCATATCAACAATCAATCAACAAATTTTTTATCGTGTTATTTTCTTTGTCAAAGTGTATCGTTATTTTTATCATTAACAGATAGATCGCCGTGTCCTTTTCTCCCAATTTCTTATATGGCAATCTAATTTCAACTACTTTTTTCAGCAATAATCGATCGTGATGCTTACTGCCATTTTGTATTAATTGCTGTTCTTAGAACTGATTTCTAATGCTTAATACGCAGTTATTCGTTGTAGTTCTTTTGCTGGAGGAAAGAAATAATCTTAGTTAATTGGAAGTAACAGAAGGGATGCTCTTCCTTAATGATCTACAGAACACGAAACATCATAGATACATAAAAGAAGATCAACGGTTTATTTTAAAATATGTCTCTGGCTTTTTTTTGAAAAAAAGATTGTGTACTTCTTTCATTGCTATATTTAGTTTTGAAACTCTTTTTTATCAAACAACCCATTGAATAAAACATATTCAACAATTCGAAACATCAAACTAGATAAATTTTCAAAAACAATGAGTCTAAGTTTATTAGAATTTGATTTTACTCTAATTGTTCACCGGAATCGTCAATGATGCTTTTTAAAAACAGAAAATAACATAAGATCGATGAAATAATCAACATACTTTTCTGAGATATTCGAGGTTCATTATTCAAACAAAATGTTATCATTGAAAAGATTCCTTATGAATTTATAATCGTATTCATTTTTGTGGGGAAAAAATAGACTGAAATACATATATATAAGATATTACTATAATAACCTTCAAAATTATCATTTTTGATGAATGTTGTCTGTTTTAAGATGTAAATCGATGCTAGATTTATGATCTAAGTTTAATACATTGGAAAGCTTTATGTAAATACATTCGATGAAACATTTTTATTAAAACCAAATATTATCATAATTGTTATTCTCAATCGTTCTATTTCTGTAGCCTGTACTGCTAACAGATTTCTTAACCGAATTTCAACCGTCAGAGGTGCAGAATCTACCTATGTGTGAGAACGGGCGTTCAGAGAAGTTTTTTCGGAAGGATGTGGGTTATTTTCATTCAATGATTCACACCCACACCCACATCGCACAATACCTACACAATCAATTCTAATCTTTTTGATGCATTTGTCCTAAGTCAGCTTAAAATCGGTAAGAAAATTCGATCATCTTTTCTTTATCAATCGCACAATCACTCATATTTGAACGTCAATCTAATTCATGGGAACTAATTATAAATAGCCGACATTCTATAATATATATAATTGAGTATAGAAAACAAATACTCTATTGATCTTTCTAAGGCAAGAACTCTATGTAAAACATATTGAGCGAACGTAATTGATATCGTAGAAACGTTCATCCAGTTCATGCGCTAGTATCTAATTGAATGTAAAAAATTTCATTGCTCACATTCAGATATGAACGAAAGAACTGATGAAGCATTGATATCTAGAAAATCTCTATAAGATCGAAATATTTTCGATTCATGTAAGGAAATAGTAATATGCATTTTTTTTATTTCAATTTTATTCTTCATTCTGACATACACATAAGCATAATTTTAATAAGGATACGATCTTGTATTAGCGATGTCCAAACCATTTGCGCACTGCTCTGCATGTTTTTCATCAAGATATTTCAACAAAACGGATTCGTAGGCCTTTTTTCCTTTGTAACGTGCTACATCTTCAGGCCAACTTCGTATAGCTGAAGCTAATCGTCCGGGAACGTCTGGTTCTTCGGCAATCTCGATGATGGGAATAAAATATGGGCGAATGGTGAATAGAATGGCTCCACTACGTGGTAATCGTCGTAATGTTTGTCTCTCACTACGAAGATGCATCTTTTCAATAGGAGGATCTGGTTGTGCATTGTCCCATCCAATACCGAACGCATCTTCAGGTCCAATCGACTCGGACCAAGCTAAATGTTCATCTGTTTGAATAAAATAATTATGTCGAATGACTGAACTTTCAGGTGTCAATTTTTGAAAGAATCGTTCCATACTGAACTGTAATTTCTCTTTAAATTTAGGTACATCTCCTGAAATATGAATCTGAGCCAGAGGCATATTAAATTTATCTTCGAGACGCCAAAATCCAGGAAGAATAATAGAACCGGCTTTAAGATAATATTTTCCATCCGGGCCTTCAATCATCAAGGCTAGATCGTCTTGAATAAGAAGTCCGGCATATTTCAGAGGATCGTCCGACTCAATAGGGTACAATTCTCCTGTTGTTTTGATTCGAATTTGTTTGTGTTCACTACTGAAATCGAATTCGAACAATGATGGATAACGGCAGACTAAATATTCGCTCAGTAGTTCCATGGTTTCAAGTGCGGCATCTTGCGCTTCAGGTGCTGTCTTGCATAGACGAGAAGCTCGTTCAGTGGCTAAACGAGCTTTTTTTTCTTCATGAAACCGTGTCCATTGATTATCAAGTTCGATCCAATCGTCCAAATCAAGACGACGAAGACCCATGGTAACAAAGTAGTCAGGTCCATATTTAAATGGACGATAGGGCAATGGTTTTGTTGTCTCAATCGACCAATCTGGGTAGGGAGGTGGAGAGGGAGCTCGAAAATCGACCGGCGTCCATTTACCAAATTCATGTTTATGAGATGACGAATGACGTCTTTTCTTATGAGACGACGGACGAACTTCTTTTTTCCTATATCCAGATCGAATCACATAGAATAAAATTCCAATAATGATTATTAATATTGACCAGTAGATGAGCATTGTCATGGAGTTCTACAAAAATGATTCAACATTATATGATAAGATTTTCTCAAGAAAAAGAATCTTTTATAGTTCAGAAATGTCGATACTACTAAAACCATCTGAGATCATCGAAAATAACCAAATACATTATCATCTAATTCTCAGCGGTCTCAAACAAATCGAAAAAGAACCAAGGAAGAAGTGAGAAGATAAGCCCTTGTCTTGGATCATCTAATTTTTTTCTTGCTGGATGAAGATATAGGTTTGTAGCATTTGAGTTGGTGAACTATAAATGTCGCCAAAAAGTGTGATGACTCTCATACATAACTTGTATCATCATCGAAAGAAAACAACATACACGAACAGATTATATCACAACAAGAAAGAATCAGAAAATAAGAAAGACACACGTCGTACACATGTGCAGGACTCTTCAGGTAGATAGAACAGAGCACATGAGAAGAAGAAAAAAAAAGAGAACCATGGCGAATTAGAAATAGAACGATAAGAGATAGATAGAGAGAGAGAGAGCATATTCCAAAGTCAGAGGTTGATAAGTGCGCTCGTCGTATGATGCATAGAACATAAGCTGGGCTGTATTTTGATTACAAAAAATTACATAAATGATCTTTTCTTCACTCAATAACAAGTGGACCACACAAGCTCGACCAGTCTCAATGGATTTATTTTGGGCCAGTCATCAATCTTGAGAGTCTTATATCTTGAAGAGTAGCGCATATCGGACGGTCAAAACTTTTCTTCTAGTAGAATCGATCATGGGCTGCAAGAATGTTTATTATTTGTTCGAGAAAAAAGGATGATCCCTTGCTCAAGATAGAAGCCATCTTATTCGGATAGAAAAAAATCCTTTTTTTTCGACCGACTATTTAGCTGACTTTTTTTTCTTGCGAATTTGCCACTTTCACACTCAAACGAACTGCATATTCAGCACTAGGATAAAAATCTGAGTAGACTTTTAGATGATGCTCTCTCATTTCTCATTCTATTTTTAAGTTTTTATAGTTCTCTGTTCTTCTCCTTCTGATGTTTTCTATCTTATTTAAATGCCGAGTATCTACACATGTGTATGCCGTGTGTGTGACTTTCTGTCGTTGATGATATAGTTATGTGTGCAAGTCATCATACTTTTCGACAACATTTATATATCGTTAGACTCATCAGCTCAAATATTAGCAAAACTTTATCTTCATCTTGAAAAAAATTTAGTGCTGTAAAACAAGAGTTTATACACTCTTCTTCCTTCTTTAACAGAGTGATTCCACTGTGAGCAGCACTCATTCAGAAACGTTTTCATGCAAAAGATAAATTTCAATCGAATATTTCTGTATCGGTTACGCGAAACTTTTCAGTGATACCTTCAAAATATCCTTGAGTATCACATATGTTGCGATGAAAGAAGTCATTCTTTTATCATTTTTCTCTTCTCCTGATAATTCAAACTGAGTAAAGAGAGGCGTTGGTGTAATTTTATGTATCACAGTACATCATCAATAGATGCTGGCCATCAAGTACAAAGTTTCTTCGTTTATACTCTTGCTGAATACCGACATTATAAATAGAAACACAACTATTTTCTACTAAATCAGATTCCTGCCTTTGTTTCGAGATCGAGAGTGTGGGTGGGTGTAGGTGTGGGTGTCGGTGTCGGTGTATTTGTAAGTATTTTATCAAGAAACACACCCACACCAACACTCCACCCACCTCCACACCCACACCCACCCACACCCACCCACA
>CAJNOP010000675.1:63491-92886 GCA_905250075.1 Rotaria sp. Silwood1 | reverse complement strand
TATTCAACAGCATAAAAAACATTATTTTTAGTATTAGTATTTTATTTTATGTTTGATAGAAACCAAAGATGATAGTTTCGTTTTTATATTGAATGAGCTTGCTTTTTCTTTTATATAGATTGATGTTATATTTAAATGAATTTCTCCCTTTCATTCTCAGGTATAGAAAAAACAACATAGAAATGTGACTGATATACTGTTGAACTACAAAAATATCGTATTCAATAAGTAATCAGCTTTTTCGAAACAATTTTTTATTTTTTTTTACTTTAATTAAATTAGATTTTTGTAGAAATCTACAAAAACGTAATTTTTTTAGAAAGAATAAATCTTCTTTCTAATCCATCACGTGTCGATCAATTTCACAACTGAAAATTCCGAAAGAACAATAGACATTGTTGTGACAAAAAGATTGAATTTTAGAGCAGTCATTTCAATTTTTCTAAATCTAAAAACTCTTAAATAGAGTCGTCATTTTTTAAAATTTGCATTCCTCCTTAAAAATTTAATGATGATAAGTAAGAAGAGAAGGTTAATGCTACGTAAAATTCAAAAATATGTACTGTATACTATTGTCCAATACTATTTTAATAAAAGTTATTATTTCGATGCATTTTCTTGGAACGTCACATCTTATTTTCTTCATATACAAAACAATTCTTTCACGAAATTGTTTTTCGCTTGAAGTCAACGAAATGTCCAAACATACGTATATACAAGATAGATTTTACGAATATCGAATGAACCCATAGTACTGCTTCTCGTTTGTGATAAATAGAAACGTATCAAAATATAAATGACCATCTAGATGATCGAAAAAGCTGTTATCACTTATCATACGAATATTGCTCTTTTTGTTTTTTATTAAATTCTAACGACGTATGAGTGCTATCTGTGGATCAAAAGGTCTTTCACCATGTCGAGCAGTCTTTTAAGCTTGTCTGTCATGATTTGCGATGGGAAATTAACTAATTTGTCTAAAATGCTCTGGTATGGGAGGTGAGAATTTTCGTGTAGATGGATATGAGTTACTGAACACTGACACTTACACTCAACGTATGAATGTTGTACTGTTTTTGAAGTTGATAATCCAGTCATTGTGAAATAAAGTTTTTAAAACAGTATTTAAAAACATAATGTTATAACTAGGGGTATTAGCTAGATTGTTGAAGACTTTCGGACTCATAGAGTAAAGCAATCGAAAAACTTCTAAAATGGATCGATGGACTTTTCCTCGTAAGCGTATGAAGTATTTTGCACCACCACGTACCAAGTATGACAAAAGGATATCATTTGACTTTCGTAATCTCTGGAGGCGACTATTTCTCCTATTGTATGATAGCACCCTCTATTTCGGTGTGTCTTTTGCTACTTCTTTTAAAAAAACACTAAAAGCATAGTTCGATAAAGAGAAAAGGTTTTCTCTATTTTTTTTATATTAGTACTATATTGAGCGCATCTCGAAAATTAACCTGCCAATAGTGGAAGATTTGCTATCGTTTCGCATATTTGCCCTGTTGTTTTTTTTTCGATTTTTGTTTTCGTTCTGTGCATTAGAATGAGAAGAATTAAAATATGATGCATCATGAAGTGTTGATGCTGCACGTGGGCAGACAATTTTCGTGTATAGTTGGAAAATAAAATACATAACAGCAGTGTTTCTAATGGTACGTGTATAGACAATGGAAGCAAAATGTACAGATATCTGTAATTGTAAAAATACACAATGGTTTAAAAAAGTATGTACCTCGCGCTTGACGAAATAATGTTTTGTTGTTGGGAATTTTACTAGAACGTATTACTCATACAATATAGGAATTTTCACTGTGAATTAAGCAGTTACATTTTTTTTTGAGATATTTTTTCTTTGATTGTGGGGATTTCTCTTGTAACAACACACATCTCCTCTCTCTGTTAATGTCTTCCGATATATTTTTCTCTGGTGTTTACTTGAATCAGCGTGTACACTATATTTTATTCTTAGATTTTGCAATTGAAATGCTGCATAACCATTTGACACTAAGTAAACTATCACATATATATGTCTGCTACAAATAAATCTCATTTTGAAGCGTTACCCATCGAAATAATTCATAGAATTTTCAATTATCTCGATGTAGAAACAATTCTATTTTCAATACGATGTACGAGTAAACACCTGTATTATGTCGCAAATACTTATGATCGGTATGAATTAGACTTTCATTACATGTTCAAATCTGATCTACCCGTCATAGCTCGTATTATTAATCCTAAAAATATCGTTTCAATAACGCTTTCGGATGAATTACAAACAAACAATCAAATTGAATTATTTTTTTCTCAATTTCGTATTGATCAGTTCATTCGGCTACGTTCATTGAAACTTATCAAAGTACAAGCCAGTGATTTGAATAAATTTAAAAACCACATAATGCAATGTTTACTTAGAACATTTTCAATTTCGTTAGATGGACTTCACCTGAACAGACATATGTCACTTATGTCATCTATCTTGTCAAATCATAATCTTCATAAATTCGAATTTAAAGGATTCTCTGATAGTATCAGTGAGCTACAATGGCCTAATCAATGTAGTTTGAAACACGTAATAATATATGAATGTCATTGGAAGACACTTTATGCTATTATTTCCCACTTACCTTATCTACAAACCCTTGTTATAAAATATCTTCGTAAGTACAGTTTCGATAATTCTGCTGTTATGGATGATTCTGATACCGATCTAACAACCAATTTAACATCGCTCTTATTAAATCATTGTACGAGTATAAAAATGAATGATGTTGAAGCACTTCTTTCACGATTACCTGCATTAAAACATCTTCGATTACTCTTTCCGAGTTGTGAACCTAATTCTAAATTATTTGATGGTTCTCGATGGGAGAAGTTCATTCAAACGAAATTACCTCTATTGGACAAGTTTGAATTCTCGTTCGAAGTTTTTAAACGTTTTAATTCAACTGATGTTACGATAGAATCATTGATTGCACCATTTTGAACTCGATTCTGGCTTGAAAATAAAAATTGGCTTATCAAGTGTAATCTTCAAGAAGAAATAGGTGGTGAAGTATTTCATCTCTATTCGATACCACTCTTTAAGAATTACGTCGAATATCCAGAGTATCGAAGCGGAATTCGACATTCGACATTCGACATTGAACATTGCTGACAATAATGCAACAATCATTGTTAATATATGTGAGTTATCTTTGGACTTGGACAAAATGACATTTAATGAATCTCAACAAAATGTAAGCATTATTTTAATAAGTTATCATTATAACTTAAAATTGAGTCATGTTTAAGATTTATATTAGATTTGCACTAATTGAATTTTAAGGTATTGTCTCGATTCAAATGATAGTTAGTTATTATGGACTTTTGGTATTCGTTCGTCATAAGTGATTAAGACTGTTCTCGAATGCACTATTTATTGATGAATTCAAACTCTAAAAACATACTTTCAATGAATGATCAATCAAAATGTTGTTGAGTTCATAACCAAAGTAGCAGTAAAGAGACAACTTGGCTTAAATCATGTTTAAATGATCTACTATCTTGAAATTTCTTCATGAAGAAATTTAGTATTTAGAAAATTCTTATACGAAATGGATACATTTTGAATTTTTTTAGCAATAAATTGCATCGAAATCGTCGTTATTAACATCAAATCATTTAAGATTCGAAAATATTTTTTTTCTGTATTGAAGAAAATCGTTTTCTGCTTGACAAAAAAAACATTAGTAAATTACTGTTCTGTGAATTCAAACTTTATACTGCTTGGTTCTCTATAAGGATAAAATGATGCACAAATAAAAGTCTGAAAGACAGTTATGTTTCTTTTTCAACATAGAATCTTTTTTAAGATCTGTAAAAAGCAAGTTGATTTCTTCATGCTTTCAAATTAACAACGAGAAATATTCAAAAAAAAAATATTATACAGAGGAAATACTTGACATCTAAAGCTCTTGAATTGTCTAACTCAATGTAGAATTTTCGTAAATTAATTTTTTGTTTCATTTGAATGTGATGATTCATATTTCCTATTTGAATATTTTTAAATATTCTACGTTGTTTTGTTTTTTACTTTAGAATAGTTCAATACCAAATTATTTCTTTCAAAATGTGACAAAGCTTTGTCTCAGCATCAATCAAACATGGTCTGTAGATTTAATAAAACATCTTTCAACAATTGTTAATCTATCGTGTCTTAAAAAATTGACGTTAATACTTTGGTCTAAGTCTGAAATTGTAAGTTTTCATGAAGGTGCTAAAATTCTATTCAATCAATCTTCGAATCTTCGTTCAATTGAACTAATGTGTGATTATAATACAGTAGGAAAGTTATTTCTTACTGATATCGTTTCAAATTTACCTTGCCATGTCAAACATCTTGAAACTAGTATTCTCAATCCGGAGCACGCGACAATGATATTGGAGAGAGCCGAATATTTATCAAATGCCAAGTTTCAAGTATTTAATGGATATGAATTTTGGAGTCATATTACTCGATGGCTCTCCCAAAGCGGAAGAGAAGCTACAATTCAGGAGGAGCTTGTGCCACATCATTGTGCAACGGCACCACCTACATGTAAGATGTACCTGTGGTTTGAAAAGCGCACGAATAAACAAATAGATACATCAGCTGAAGGCAAACGTATGAAGTTAATGCATCCACATAACTCGTCATGATATCATCTTTTGTGTATCCTATGAGTTTCTATCGTTCATTAAAATGTTAATCGATTTATTGCATAACTGATCTGCGAATAAAATTCTATATCTTTATGGTTATTGTCCTCTTCCTTTAATAAACATATTGCATGAAAATATTTATGCAAACAAAGCTTTTTTTCTTCATGATCGGTCACATATTAACTAGAATTATTCCATGAATTCATTAATTCTGATGTTTATATTAGCAAAGTGTGGGTGAATATTCAAGTGATTAAGATTTCTATGAATACGGGAACAACCGTTCAAAGAAATCTCAGGAGCTTTCTTAGTATTTGAGGAATATTTGAAAAATGATATGCCATGTATAGGACATGTCCCAATTTTATTTTATTTCTCATAGAACTTAACATTGGTTCAAACTTGAATTTTGACCTTGTTGAATAGAGACTTTAATCCTCAACGACATGACCGAAATATATATATTTCGTATAGGTTTTTCTTCTAGGCACAAACATGATAGAATTTAAACTTGCTAAAATATATAACGTGAAGTTCATGCTTTTCTATGGTTACAACATCGTTTGTCTGAACGTCTTGCTCATAAAAGCATGTACTCAGATGTGTTGTATCTCAAAGGATGGATTGAAACTCTTGCTTTGTATGCTTGTGAGTTTTTCATTCAACAAAAAAAAACAAATTTTAAATTGCAACTTAAGAGTATTTTTAGAAGTGATTATTATTTTTCCAATCAGAATCCTCCTGTGAAATGTTTACTCTCTTTTCATCAAACTCGCAATAAAATCCTGAGCAAATCAGTTTTCGAAATCAAGACATGAAATCCAAATATGTTCAAACACACTTTACAAAAATGTGCTGGACCAATTTTTAGAAAAAAATTTGTTAACATTCTTGAAACATAGTTTATAAAAATTTGCAGGAAGAATCAAGTTATTGATGAGAAAATCTACCGTCAAGTTTGTTGAAAAGTTGCCAGTAACTAATATAATCTCGCTGCAATCGATAGACCACAAAAAACAAGTGAGTGTCAGACAAAAGCCAATTTCAAAATGTTATTCTGGACATTTTTCTCGTTTCGCTTCAAAGTTCAGCACATATTTATTTGTAAATTGTTTTACGCTATTAGAAAATAATCGTTGGAATAAACTGTAAAATTATTTTCGTTTCTTTATTTAAGAATTATTATAAAATCTTTTTGAAACGTTACTTAAGACTATCAAAATGACATTTCTATTTCCTTTAATAAAAGTAATAGAACAATAAATTATTATATAAGAAAAACATTTATGTTCAAACTAATCTTACTTAGCCATTAGGTTTCTACTCCTTCAAGTATGTTCGTTATCAACGACGAAATATTGATCCAAATATCCAATGGGTTCAATTGGAAAGAAATGAAGATAATATAAAAATTTTTTCAGTTCGATAGAATAATGCCGATCTGAACCGGAGTTGTCAATTGTTTTCATGAGTGATGGAGGCTCAAATTTTCTTTTGGCAGAAACTACGCTCATTTTCGTTTAGTGACAACTTTTGATCACAGCGCGGAGAGAGAAACCATGTTTGACTGTCGATATTTTTCAAGAGATAGTCCACATACAACGAAACATATATACCCGTACTCACATTTGAACGTAGTTTAGCTTTAATATTGATTAATATTTATTATGATCAATCATTTTAAAATTAATTTAATTATTTGAATTAGATGAACATCTTTTTTGTTAATAAGAAATTTTGATTAAATATTGAACGTAACAATATTCGATACATATTTTATTTCATCTAAAATAAAAAACAAAAACAAAAAAATCGTTGCTGCCTTTTTTGTATCAAAATAAATTATTTTCATTTTGACTGAAATTCGTTATTTCAACAGATTTGATTTGTGAAAATCAACGTTAATTTTCATCGACACATATTGTATAATTGGAATTTTGAGATAAATTATGAATGCAATTACAAATATGACATCTGATGAAATTATTGTGGAATTATGTTCTAAAATTTCATTTATTGATCGTATAGGACGTAATTAAATTTGTCAATCTAAATGATTTATATTAATTTCAATAGGAAGTTCCAATGTTAATTTTTTATGTGATAATTAAATTTGATTAGTTTTGACCAAGGGGGAACAAACCGATTTCTTGATTTCCTGATTTCTAGTGATTTCCAGTGATTTCTGATAGCAATCAGATTTTCAATTTTGTTTATGTCATTCATGGCGAGGGAGAACAAACTGCTTTCTATGCTAGATATCACTAGAAATCACTTTAAAACCTTAAGGATTCGAATAGTGACTGGAGATTGTTAAAAATTATCAGAAACCCTCAGAAGCCATTAGAAACCGCGAGAAATCACTAAAAATCAATAAAAATTACTTTTAATTATAGAAAATCTTCATTAAAACAATTAAAAATAGAGTCTTGATTGCTATTGATTTCTAATGATTTTTTTGATTTTCTTGATTTTGAATAAGTGTCAATATTCCTAGTAGTGGCTCTTGATTGCTAATGATTTTCTTTCATTTCTAAGCATTTCCAATGATTTCTATTGATGCATGATGAACATTAAAGAATTGATTTCCAGTGATAGAAATCAAAGAAAATCAAGAAATCAGTTCGTTTCCCCTTGATTCAAGGGGGAGCGAACTAATTTCTTTATTTATTTCATTTCTAATGATTTTTCATGATGTCTGGTGATAACCAGTGGTTTCTATCACTGGATATCAGTTTTCGACTGTTCACCGCGAATCATAATAAATCAAGAGCTACGACTACGAATGCTGGCAATTATTGAAAATCAAGTGAATCAAGAAAAAAAATTAGAAACCAAGGCTTTACTATTAATCTTACTACTGGATATTTTCTGCGATTTAGTGATTTTCATTGATTTCTCATGTTTTCTATTGACTCCTAATGATTTTTAGCCACTTACAGTCATCATTTGTATACCCAGGTCGAGCATTACAATAACTAAAAACGACTGTAAACGATATCGTATATCATCGTTTTTCACAGTTTTCGGTCGTAAATCGCTGTAATTTATCGTTTGATATGCACCGTATTACGGCCGTATGATGACCGTACCGTTTACTATTGATAACGGTCATCATAACCCAGGTCAAATAATTTTATAAAATCTTCCAAAAATCTTATGCATCTTATGAAATCTTACAATAAGATCATAAAGTCTGTCTCATCTTACAAAAATCATACAAGAATCTTATGAAATTTGATAAAATCTTACTATGAGATCTTACATTAAGAATCAGCCTTTATGTTTCTTATAGAATCTTACGAGTTCTTATAAGAATCTTACTAAAATTCGACGAAATTGTACAAGGATCTTACAGCAAGATCCTTTGACGTGGGCTGCATCGGAAAAATGAGTATACGACTGTATGCGACTGTTTACGAGGCATCTAATTACGGCCGTAATACAGTGCATACCAAATACGCCGTGCTCCATTGGAAACTGTCGTTTACAGTCGTTGAGTTTCGACCTGGGTACTTACCGCGTTAAAATGACTTCTACTGATTTCCAGTGATTATTAATGATTTCTAGCACAGAAATCAGTTTGTTTCCTCTTGTTTAGTGTCAGTATTAATAAGATTAGTGCAGCCTTGACGGAAGATAATCTCCGCCACAGTTGCATGCATTTGACACGGACGAACTTTTCACAGCCTATTAAACATGAATCAATAATATCGTCATTATGCGTTTAGAAAATTGTTATGAAAAAGTCTGAAGGAACTAACTGATTTCTATTCTGGAAATCATTAGAAATCACTGACAATCACCAGAAGTCACTAGAAATCCTTTTAAAGCCTTGAGGATACAAATAGTGACTGGCAGCGGTTAAAAATTATCGGAAACCATCCGAAATCATTAGAAACCATGAGAGATCATTAGAAATCAATGAAAATCACTAAATCCTAGAAAATCTCTACTAATCAGATTAATAGTAAAGCCGTGGTTTCTACTGATTTCTACTGATTTTTATTGATTTTCTTGATTTTCATTAATTGCCTATAGTCTTAGTGATCGCTGTTGATTTCTAACGATTTTTCGTGATTTTTTTCATTTATTAGTGTTTTCGGTGATTCCTATTGATTCATGGAGATCAGATAAAAGCTGATTTACAGTGATAGAAATCCAAGGGAAAAGTACGAAATCCAGGAATTTCAAAGAATCTTTGGTAATCCTATGGAACCTTGGAGTCCTCAGTCTAAAAGCCCTTGAATGTATTGCTATCGCGAAAAACCTGTTAAAATACATCGACAATTAAAAGAACATTCTAGCAACACTTTTCGCAGCTTTCTCATTCAAATCCTTTTGTTTTCAAATCTTGAAGTTGCACATTGATGTCTTTCAATATATACAGGGTGGCGCAAAAGTCAGTTTACCCAAAAAAATTGAATATCTCTATTACGGTTCGAGCAAACGAGCTGATTTGTTTATCAGTGATAGAAGCATGTACCAAGTTTATATCTATAAAGACATGCCTAGAGAAACCCTTTGTTAAGTATATTGTTTTTTCTCCTATCTGTCAAAAAGTAAAACTTCTTTTGTTGAGATTAATAATGATACTTAACAAAGGGTCTCCCTAGACATGCCTTTATGAATATAAACTTGGTACATGCCTCTATCATTGATAAAAAAATCCGCTCGTTCGCTCGAACCATAATGGAGATATTCAATTTTTTTGGGCAAACTGACTTTTGCACCACCCTGCACTTCCTATTCACATACTAGAAGAGGTTTTATGAATCTAAAAAAAATCTTTGCAGTTTCCAATTGAAATGACTCTACTGGTAGGACATATAACGCGTCTTTAACTTAAATGATATGATGATTAAAATGATGAGTGCGACACAGAGTAAAAAATAAGATCTGAAATAAAATCTCGAAACGATCATTTTTTCACGTTTTTTATTAATTGTTCTTGAGGTGAGTTTATAATATACCAAAAGAGTAGATAATCGAAAACGATAAGCATTACAAAAAAAAACGAAAAACATAAATGTCTTTTATATTAAATTGATGATTTCAACTTTGTAAAAGAGAAGTTTTTCTTCCTCAGCAGATAATGTTGTTTTACATTTAAATATTGTTCCATCTTGTGTGCATCCACCATTAGATGTTAGTAATTGCACCGATCGACCTTGAATTATTTGTTTATATTCTACATTTATTGATCTATTATTCTTAAAATTTTTTAAGAGAACAGTAACATTGTAAATCGATTGCCTTTGTTGTTGAATTGTATTGGTTAGTTGAATAGTTTCATTGTATGTACGTGATGAAACTAATGTAACTGTTTCGTTATAAAAAATATCTGGATCTTGACCAATTGAAAATTCATGTATATATTTCGAAGCAATATCTGGTAAAAATGTTTCCCCAACGAGATAATCATATTCACGTATCATACAATTTCCACGAGGAAGAAAAACATCAGATGACAAACGATATGTACGTTCACCGTTACCAATCGATTTTCCAACACCATAAAAATACGTTTTATAAATACGTACAAAACGTGTCACATTCACTTGTGGACGAAACATTGGTAAAATATAATTTGTTTTTGAATCAATAGAAAATGGTTGATTAATAGTATATACATATAGACCAGCAACTTCCAGGGCCTGTTCCACTGTTGGTGGAGATTGCGGCCCGGATCCTACAGTTGAAGCGCGGAAAAAGTTATTTTGTACCCCAGAGTTTTGTTGTTCAGACATTTGTAAATTAATATCACCAGCTAAAATTTCAGCGTATGCGATATCAATGTTTGATTTTCCATCATTTCGAATATCAGCCATTGCAATCAATATCGGTTCCTCTGATTCATCAAATAGATATAATTGATAACGCGTTTTCCAATTAAGATTTGAACGAAGATAACTAACATATACTGTGTCTGTTGTAGAATATGTAAAATTAACATAATATTTTGATTGAGCTGGTTCATTAATATAAAGTATTTGATCAGGTGAAACAGTAAAAAAGATTGGTTGTTGACTAATATTATTATCAATACATTTAACAAGATTTCTATTTTCATCAATCATTGTTGCTTGGAGAAATCTTGTTTCTGTTTGTGAAGATAATGGTGAACGAACATAAATCAATTGATTGTTAAGTAAGTTTTTCTTTTCAGTAATTGTTTGTTCTGTTACCTTGACATTTGAGCCAATAAGAGTCAATGAATCAGAACGAATATCAGACCAATCTTCAGCAGAAAATTCCAGTGGTAAATCACCAAGTGGCTGAATAATTTCAGCAAGATTGGAATAAATTTTCACTTTTGCCAGTATTTGTTGATCATTAGTAGTTGATCTTGAAGGATTTTTGTCATGTGTTATTGTATTGATATCGGATATTAACACGATTAGTAGATGCATGAGTAGAAGAGATTTCATACTGAAATAAAAGGGGTGATTATATATGACGAATATATTGTTCTATTGAAAAACCCATAAGATAGAATGGATTGGATCGAATTGTTCTATGGGAAAATTTTTCATCTTCTTCAGTCCGTTTAGAAATTCTGTGTTTTGAGTGTTATTATCTAGAAAAACTCCACTTGAATCAAGAAAAACATTCACAAGTTCGACAATAAGTAACTGTAAGATGGTTGAATCGCAGTAAGTTTATTGAAGAAATAAATCAACAGATTGATTTCCTACTTTAACAATAAGTTTACAATCTCATATCATCTTGAACGACAGAAAAGGGCGCAAAATGAATTCGTATCCTTTCCATTTTAACCAAAGCAAAAGCCGTACATTAATGTAAAATCAACGGGAAAAATAATCAATTTATTTCATTATCAGATAAGAGTGACGCAATGATCGCAAGCTTCAATGCGGAAAACGAACATGATTAAATTTGGCATGCTGATCAAGAACTGGCCTCCGATTACGAGTTTTTCAAAAAATAGGAATCCCTATACGATTAAGTTTTTCTAAAATAAAGGATTTTCGATAAAAAATGGCAAAAATATAGGATCTTTTTTCTACATTATTTCTTTTAAAAAACTTGGTTTGTTAACTTTTCTTCTCGAGATTTTTTCTGGCCTCCGATTACAAATTTTCGAAATTATGGAAATTCCTATATAGGATTTCGTTTTCCGAGCTTTACGATTATTTTTCGTATTATCAAACCGAAATTCAGGTTTTGTACGTCGAGGTGTACCTCAAATAATTATGCTTGATCTTAAAGAAACACTTATTCTCATCTTCTGATATTTTCGCAAAAAAGTGATGACCGGGGGGGGGGGGGGGGGGACGGGGGACGGCGCAAAGACTTCTGTATTTCCCCTCAGGGTACAATCAAATTTTGTGAAACTTTTTCAATATTTTTGATTAAATATAGGAAAAATAAGACTGGGGATTGAAATGTAGGATAAAATATAGAATTTTTTGCAAAAATAGGAATTATAAGATGAATCGCAGCCCAGCAAGAACGTATGCGAATCTTTCAGTCGATCGAAGGTTTTCAAAATTTACGGACGATTTTCTTGGAAGAACCAGATGGATATAGTCTCTTCTGTTGTTCTGATACATGTCAATTTATTTGCTTTGGAATGTCTAATAGCGGAAATCTATCTGATGTATTAAATCAAAATTGCTTGAGTTCAATTTAACTTTATAAGGAAATGAGAACCACCATTCGAATATTTTTTATTATGAATGAAATGAAAATCGACATAAACTTCAACTCTGTTTTATTTTTGTCCGAAATTTGTTATTGTCACTCTTCATAAAAATCAATCTCTTTCTATCTTAATAATGACATCTGATAACACCTTATCTGAGGCGAAACCGATCATTACAGTTCGAATTCATGCCTCTTTTTTTTATTAATGTTTTTTAATCGTTTCATCAGTTATTTTCTATTTTCTAGTGCAATCTCTAAGTTTTCTCACAACAGAATTCTGTGGGGATAGTCCCGTGCCATAGCTTACACTTACGCACGTCGTACGATTCTTATTTTTTTTTCTTAAGCTGACAAGATCGATAAAACAAAGCGTTAACAAAGTGTTTTTGTAAATAAATAGCGAGTTTGAAGATGATAACGCTCATAAACTTGCTTTTTTTCAAAAATAAAAATCGTTTTTTTTAGCGATAAAAACGCACATTTTAATGCGTTATTGCTCATTAAAATAAGCCTTTTACTGCCTGAGTACTATGTGTAAGCATTGATTCGTTTATTCAGCATGCTTCTCTAGAATCTGCCAAACAATGAAACAAAACGACACGCGCTTCATGCAAGTTTAGGTGACTTTGAATAAGCGAGCGTTATGGAAAGGCACAGTACGAGACTTGTTCTGCGAATTTCGGCCTCACAGCCTAGAAGTCTGTTAGACTCCAAATAGGTGCTGAAAATTATAAGTTTGAAAAGGAGCTTGCATTTATATGAACTTTTTTTCGTGCTATAATCCGAACTACATTGGCTCACAAATATGGCTGCCAGTTTTGAGTTTTACTTTTGAAAAGAGAAATTACAAAAGTATTCTTGTTTCGAAAAAATATGAAACTCACTTGTGTGCTAGTATTCTTTGGCACCGAGAAACACATTTTACTTTTATGTTAGCAGATCATGCTAACAATCTGAATTGATCAGAACGCTCAGAAATCTATCAGTAGTGACGCGGAATGTATTGTGTATCGTTGAAGAACAAAGACTCACAGCAATATAGACACTAATATATTCGATCCACAAACCCTTATAACCATATTTTCATTGACTTTATTTTTAACAGTTCAATCTTTTTCTTACAAAAACTAGTCCCAAAAAACTTTGGCAAAAATCTTCGTGATTTGATCAATTTGCAAAGAAAAATATCATGATTTAACATAAAAAATGTATTATTTGCAAAATGATAGTAGTGTACTTTTCATGAAAGTTTTTACCGATTTTTCCGAACTATTACGGTTAATTTATGTAAAGTACTGCGTTTATCTTCATCATTCTTTTCAAGATGTCAGAATTTTGGATCAAAACTGTCAACTCTTATGCAGTCAAAATCCTGAAGTCTGTGCAGATAGTTAACACTTTCCTGCCTTTTTTTCAAGCTGTGCTAATGACATCTGTATAATACTATTGGTGGCTACGAACAGTGGACATGATCATTAAACATATTCATTTAGTTCGCTTCTTTTTTATATGTGCTTATGTTGAATAGAGTAGATCTATATGATATTCGGCATATCATAATTCCAAGACTGAACTTCTTCTCTACGAGAAGATTTAGTGTATGTTGAAATATTTTCTGCCTTCTTCCATTGTAACTTTGCTTATGCTGACAAAAGAACATATCTGTACAGATTTCTTAAATAATAAAGGTAAAACACGAAAGTGCCTATGAGTTTTGAATAACATGTGAGATCTCTCTTAGGTATTTACCAGCAACTTCCTCGTCTTTCCTCAGTCATTGTCACTCTTGGCAGTAGATGATGACTTTACCGTGTTTCGCAATAGGTATATTTTTCTCGATCTAGTGCTCGTCGAGCTACATTATATCGATATTCTCTTACTCACATATTCCTGCTATCGAATCAGAGATCATATTTTTGACGATAAAGATAGCAACTTAGTAGACGATTGATTAATTTAGAAAACTCTGTATATTTAAACAGATGCTACAAATAAGCAAACAATATGGGAAATACAAATGATACTTACTTTCAGAAACTTGTAAAATTCACTTTTATAATTTTTTCAACTTTGTGTAAATGTATGCTGTCCTTTCTCATATATATATATCCCTTATGTAGATCAATATTCAAAAAAGGAACCAATATCAATATTGCGCACATTGAATATTATAAAGCAACAAAAATAATGATGCATGAAAGTATTCAAATATTTACTGACTTTCTTCATGAATGCTATTTTAATACTTTTGCTTGATTGAAATACAGTTATATATATATTCGTAAACATATGAATAAACTTATATAAACTACTTCAATTACCAACGGTTTGGATGCTTACTTTATTACTTTTTTTTTCATAATCAAATATCGATTACTTCAGTTGCTTTGCTTTTGCGTCTTTCTGTGTAAAGGTTATACAGTAGTTGGTTTATGTAAAAAGGGTGTGGGTGTGGGTATGAGTGAATGTGGGTGTGAGGTGTGGGTATAGCTATCATGTAAAAGATCACTCATACCACAACCCACAATCACACTTACCCATACCCACACCCACACCGATACCCACACCCTCCCGAATTTGAAACTAATTTTCAAAAAAAAAAAACCTAGAATAAATGAATCTGAATTCAAGTCTAAATGTTTTAAAAATGATGAACCCTTCCCTTGTAGTTGTTATACCTACATCTCTATAGTTCTTCTTTTACATATCATCTATAATTATTTGTTTTCAACCTATGAATACTATTGATAGCTTTTTGATATTCATATTGACATGGTACAAACAATGATTTGCTCTGAATATTAATATATTATATTTAGAACTATCTTTCAATATTCTATCAAGGTTCATATTGTTTTCAGTTTTTGTATAATGCGAGGTATATGTTGATAGCTGTCTTTTTGTTTGTTGCTTGATAAGTATCTTGAGGATAGTATCGAAGAATTTTGTATATATTTTTGTAGTATTAGAGATAACATGAATTTTCGTCGTAATGACTTTTGCTATAGACTCCCAACAATGTTCGAAAAGGTATTTCGTCATTTCAGACACTATCATTATCCTCATCAAGTACTGTATGTATGTGTTAATCATGTCAGCAGTATATTAATTGTATTTTAAGTAATAAAAAAAAAATGCTACTGAAAGTCAAGTGCAAAAATCATTATGGCGACCTTCCTATTTCTCATTAATCAGTACTTCACTAATTATCGTCATACTTATCAGTAATGATTTAAATAGTTGAGACTAATTAGTATTTGACCATTGGATACTTAATTAATTAATTAATTAGTTAGTTAATCAACTATTAACTAGTTAGATAATATATAATGGTAGAAAACTATGTTCAACTTTGAAGAGATCTACCCGTAGCAAATAATTCTCTCTCAAAACATGTTTCTCTTTGTTTGTATGCATATAATTATCTGTCGCTATCGTCACCATTACCAATATGATCGTTCAAGAACTATTGCACATGTAGAAGACGAAAAGAATGTTGAGACTTACACATTGTGATCATTGTTGATGAGCTTTGTTATTCTTTAATGAAAAAGTTAGTATATATTTTCAAATAATTCAACTATTCTTTTTGTTTTTCTTATTCTTTGACTATTGACTAATTTTTATTTTAGATTATTTATTATAAAAATATTTTATTTTAAAGAATTATTATACAAAAATAAATCTTTTCTTATTTGTAGAACTTCTTATAAAATAATAAACAAAAATTTTATTCTTGAATATTGTTCAATAAATAAAACAACTTTATTTTTTCATTTGTTAATTTGGAATCTTTAAGTAAAATTTCTCAAATGAAGATTTAATGAATAATCTTGAAAATAAGTTGATGTCATTTTTTATCCTTATTACAGATAAAACAACATTAAATTTTACAAGGACATTTCACCTTGAATATATAATTAATTTTAAATGAACAAATAATATCATTTAAATATTTTTTTTTTCTTTTTGTTTAATAAAAAATTCTTCATTAAATTTTAAAAAAAGTGAAAATGTATGTCTTAGTCAAGGATATTCTTGTTTTTGTCTATTCTCATTTGAATCTATAATATCTGGAGTACATTTTGCCTTTCATAAATCACTTGTATTTCGTATTTGAACTGTATAATTCTTATCATATTAACAAAAACAATTGTACATTTGTTTCATGTATTGCTTATTCAAAAGAATTTCATTGATGAGAAGAACGATTTGAATCATCATATTTTTCTTATATTCGATAACGATCAATTCCACTACCATCAACAACAATAAAAAAACAAAAAAAGAAATCCACCAACACTCGTTGATTTAGAACAGTTAAGTCAACCAAAAACTATTTAACCAGAATCAACATTCAATAAGTGGATTTGAAATAATTTCATTAAGAAAATAAGCAAATACACTGCAGGGTTGGAATCGGTAAGAAAAAGATAAAACTGTCCGGTCCGGCCGGTTGAAAGTCACCACTGTACCGGTTAGTTTCCGGTAGGACTCACTGCTTTAAAATCGTTCCAAACATCGAAAAATATGGTAGAAATTGATCAAGCCAGTTTCGATTACAGGATAAGTTATATAATATTTAAATAACATAACTCAACCAATATGATTTAGCTCCTCGTATCATAAGTGCAGAAAACTGAAATTGACCAAAGTAATTTTTTATAAAGATATTTGAGAAAATTGTGATGTTTCTTCAGAAAACGCATACCCTTATATAATGACGTCGTCTCTATGTACGTGAATGTGGATAACAATTAATTTTCTTTTCTTTTTCCTTTTTAGGAATGAGCACATTTTGAAAAAACTACCCAAAATTACTACATTCGTACTTGAGAAAATATAATTAGATTTTTTATGAAACTTTTGAAAAAGATATGCATAATCTCTACCATCATGAGCCATCATCATTTCTCAATAGAATATTGAGACTTTTCTAACTGATTTACATAACACTCCCTAGTCCTTTCAGAAAGTGAAGCCTTAAAGACAGAAAAAAGTCTAAAAATAGTTTTAATCTTGATATGTATATGTTTAAAGTTTATTGTCAAATTCTCTTTTCGTAATTATGGATAAAAAAGTAAGACAAGTAAAAGTGTAGGCTACAATTTCATGCAATAATCATTAAAGGAAAAACAAGTAATTGTTGAATTCAAATTTAACAATAAATTAGTCAAGAATATTTTCATGTTTACCATAGTATTGCAAATATCGTGATAAATATTCAATAGAGACATAAGAAAATTTTAAATATTGGCATTATCAGAAGACTTTCTATATAAATATGTACATTATTCGAGTACTTGTTCTACTCGAGAGTAAAATACATTGCTTTTTTTGAAAAAATGAGAGATAGGTACACATAATATTTTTTCAATTTCAACCAGCATATTTCCGGGATTTAGTAGCACGCTTTCAGCACTGATACACTGTGAAAAAAAATCAATAATTATTAAAAATTCTAAATGTTTAATTTTATTTTTCGCTATGAAGACATTCTAATGAACTAGTCTTTTTGTTTTTTTTATTTTTTTTTAAAAGAATCGTGCTATAAATAAATAATTTTTATATGCCAATGAATCATACATACGAATTGAATAGATATACCCTATACTCTACGAAGAAGATCACTTATTTCTTTTTCTATCATTCTTCTTCTTTTTAATATTATATAATCAATAACAAAATAATAATAACTAGACGAGTTGATATCATTAACATTTCTTTTCTGAATGTCTTTGTTTCACATATAAAGATAAGGGATCAATCGAATTGACTTAATTCAAGATGAATTAATCAATATAATTATCGTTGTTACATAGAAACACCAATTATTTCATTTTTCATCGTCTATATTGTTCATAGACTGCCTATAGTAAAGTATATAATAATATCCTATCTATCAATTGCTCTATCATTTGATATATTCTTTATACATAACAAACTAAATCATCGAACGAGTATATTACCATCTTTTATTCTTGTCAGTTAAACAAATGGATACACATACATATTTAGAAGATTTATCAAATGAAATTTTCTTCGAAATATTTGATTATTTACATGCACTTGAGATTTTTACTGGTTTTTATTCATTAAATAAACGAATTTTGTCTCTTCTACAATCAATTCCACTTCATGTTGTCATCTTAAATAGTCATTATGATCGAGAAATTGATTTTCTTTGTCATCATCTTATTTTTCATGCTCATCAAGTCATATCACTAAAATGTTATGATACAATTCGTAATCGTTCATCTATTATTAGCCTACTATTTAATCGACATCATTTTGTTAATCTTAATTCATGTATATTTATAATGGATAATATATCATCTGAATTTGTAAATATTATTAAACAAATTGAAAGTTTGAATAGACTTGTTTCATTTTTTATTATTCAATCGGAAAATAAAAAAATCAATGAGAAAGATAAATATGATATAATTCGAACTATAATGATGAATAAATCATCTTCTCTTCGTTCAGTTAAGCTTCATTATGATTATTATGACTTGAATATATCAACTTATACTTCAATTACTTCGAATCTTATATCACTTGAATTATTAATATCTGGTTCATCAAATAAAGTATCAGTTTATTCAATTTTGCCAATTCTTCGTATTTGCCATAGAATACGATACCTACATGCCATAATAAAACATGATATTCTATCTCAAAATAATAATATAAAGTAAGTTGTAATGTAAATATTCGACAAATATTCTTTATACAATAATATTGAAAATATAATCTTTTCTCTTTTTTCTTTTAGTATTTTAATTCAAGAACCATTTATTAATGAAAATGATCTTCCTATATCATCACAACTGATATCTTTTGATTTATCAATTTTTACTATATGTGACATTCGTTCAATTGCATATATCTTACGTTGTATGCCTAATCTTATACAGTTTAAGTTTCTTCATGAAACACGAAGAATAGCTCAATCATATGCTGATGATTTTGTCAATGGTTATACATGGCAACATATGTTTGAAATGTATACTCCATTATTATTGAAATTTGATTTTCATATCTCATTCAAGAAAAGTTATCCAAAATTAGATTTAGATCTAGTAATAAATTCATTTCAATATTTTATTAAAAAATATTCCAAATGGCACATGATTATTGATCGATGGACACCTGAGAATAGAAATACTCGTAAGTAAAATTGTTTTTAAATACGAAAGAAAGAATACAGAAAACTTGTCATTAAATAGAAATGTAATCAGTTGATGAATTTCAGTCTATTCTCTTATTACAGGCAATGTGCACAAATTTAGATTAACACTCTAGTAGGATAGTGCACAGTTCTCTGTTGCATTTTATATTAAAGAAAGAGCTTAGAGGTTCATCTAGTTAGTAAAAAGGCAGCAAAAATGGAAACATATTGATTGGTGAATGTCATATATTTGACCATGTTGAAGAAAATGATTCTTTTTCTTTACAAGAAAAATATTGAAAATCTATCATAAACATAATGTATCAATCAACTATCAGATTGATTGTGAAATTCTCGTGTCTCAGACTGTACAACTATCTATCTCCCTTAAAATAGTTTTCTCTAACTTTGATAAGACGAATTAGATTATTTCTAAAATATCAATAGCAATACACAAACAACCAATTATTTAAAACTAAAGACTCAATTCGTCTATGAGAATCTATTTATTCTGAAACAAAGTTTTTTTTTTTAACTTATAATGTTTTTTCTTATAGAAGAGATTGTTATGTTACGCACATTTGGTTATCAGAAATATAAAAGAAACGTTCATATCGCTATTCCAATAATTTATTATGAAACATTTGAGACACGATCAACAAAGGCAACAACAAATGATCATTATCTTTATTTTACAGACACAAAATATTTAAAATTGGAAATGGGAGAGATAATACCAAACATTAATTCTGTTCCATTATTTCAACATATCAAATATCTCGTTGTATATTATTATCCAGAATTATATGTGACATATTTGAACACTTCATTAGATATTGGTAAGAAGAATAAATATTTCTTTTAATTATGTGGTTTAGTTGATGAAAATGAATTTCTTATTTTCAATTTATTTTAACTGAATATTTTCAATTTTTATCATACATAGATAAACAAATTCGATTATTCTTTCTATAGTTTTTATTCATTATCTTTTTTTTTGTTTTGTTTTAGTGAATCCTTTGCAACTAAAGAAAGATTATGTTTCACCAGAATATATTCCTTATCTTTCACATATTGTTCATTTACTTAATGTAAATCAAATTAAGTTTGATCCATGTATTTATGTAGGTCAATGGAAAGACATTCGATTTATTTTACAGTAAGAATATTTGAAATTAATCTAATGTCATTTTTATTTTATCTATTTTTATTTCTAAATCTATGAATTATTTTTGATAATTGTAATATGTTTTTCTTAATGAACTATTTCATTTTATATCAGATAGATGATAAAATTAAATTCTGTAGAAGAATAATTATTGATATGAAATATAAACATATTAAATATATTTTATTATTCTGTGTTTTTCTTTTAGAGCATGTCCAAATGTGATTGATCTTGAACTTAATCCTTCAGATTTGATTTTATCAGAATTTATTGATTATCAATCTCTTTTTGCAATTTTTAAACAAATTAAAATACTCAAATCAATAACAGAAAATTGTTATGTGCCTTCGGATTTTCTATTAAAACTTGTTCAACGTTTTCCATCACTTACTGATATTGAACTTCAAGTATATTCATTCGATGATTGTATATATGCTATTGATATATTACTTAGTCATCTAAAAAATTTGTCTTATCTTAAAATTTATTATATTGAAGTTTCATCACTCGATCATCCTTTTTCATGTAATTATATTATTGATAAACGTCGTCAAGAATTTGGTTTTAATATTATTGATGAATATAAGATTACAATTATGAAGAATAAAGAATCTGTAGAAATTAGATTATCATAATTTTATATGTATATAGACTTTATTTTTGCTTAAATAAAGTTGAAATGAAAATATATTTTTTTTAAGTCATTTTTATTTCATTTGATAAGGATTATTTCTGCTTTTTTTTGTATTGTATAATTGTAAACCTTAGGTGAATATTTAGATAAAGGAACGGGGATATTTTGCATTGTTATCGACCCTCCCCCCCTCCCCCAGTTCCCGATAGAAAACATCATCAGTTGTTCATGAAACTTTCAGCAGTCGTAGCACTCATAGTCAGTAGTAATTCCTATCAATTTCAGCTTGATTGGTTAATCTTTTGCCTTATTTTTGGTGACACGCCAGATAAGCCCCTAAGTGACCTACATTAGTGATCTTGTGTACCTTCGATCTCTGCTATATGATTCAGAATCAGAGCTATTTTTTCAAGATAAATATCAATTATTACGAGCTTCAAAAGTGCCCGAACAAGTGGCTGCAACAAATCTGCCTTGAATGTTTTATGAATCACATACCATCCTGAACATACCTTATAATAGCATATAGAGGACTTTGTGTACCTTTGATCTCCACTATATGATTCAGAACCAGAGCCAATTTTTCAGGATCAATACCAATTATTAAGAAGTTCAAAAGTGTCCGAACAAGTGCTTGTAATAAAACTGCCTTTAATGTTTTATGAATCGCATAGCATCCCGAATATGCCTTATAATAGCATACATAGGAGCTTGTGTACCTTTGATCGCCATCATATGATTCAAGATCAGGACCGTTTTTTCTGCATTAATACTAATCATTAAGAACTACGAAACTACCACAATATATTATTGCAGAACAACACTTGTGAGAATCTTGTAAGAAATATTTTGCAATGCAGACTTTACTTGAAAAAGCTGAAGTTACTAACCTCATATACTTAGAAGTTACCGATGAGTTGGATTAAAAATATGATATGTAACATTTCAAAGGTCTGTTTTGTTGACTTACAATGCAGGAGAAGCAGTGTAGGGAAGCTGTAAGAAACTGTTTGGATAATGCCTTTGAATAAACAAATGACAGATATGCATATTGACGCACCGTTGAGAGCATTAGAAAAAGCAATAAATAAATAGTTTTTTGCTGATTGATGCTGAAGAGTATTCCAATACATGACATACTGGCTTTTCCCAGGAACTGTATATGTGTGTGGTTGGATATTATTCTTTTCTAAACAAAGTTATGGACACGTATCGTGCATACATTTTGTTTCATTTTCGATAATCCAAATGTCCAACAAACAGAAAGCATAGAACTAAAGGGAGATACATGTACAAATACCCACTATCAACAACGAGAAACGGCTTCTTGATCATAAAACCCAATCGAAATATCGGTGAATATTTCGACAAACTTTACGTTATAACGCTTTGAAACAAAGTTCGGATCTAATCTAACGTACTGGAGCTATAATATATTAAACATTAAAACTCTGTATCATTTCTCATGAAATCTCCACTTTCGAAATTATTTACTTCTCTCCGAAATAATTCACATAATAGATGTTCGATATCACTTGTCACATACTTCAGTCATAAGATGAACGGTATGCTATGGGAAAAGATTAGAGAACAGTTTGTTTTTTGTAAGTATTTGCTCGAGCATTTCTAAAGCTCTTGATGCTTAGTACTGATACTGAAAAAATAGCTCTGTTTCTGAATCATATAGTAGAGATCAAAGGTACACAAAGTCACTAATGTAGGTCACTTAGGGGCTTATCTGGCGGGTTACCAAAGTAAGAAAAAAGCTTAACCGATCAAGCTGAAATTTATAGTAATGACTACTAACTATGAAAGCTACGATTGCTGAAAGTTTCATGAAAAAACTGATGATGTTTTCTATGGGAGCTGATAACAACGCAAAATGTCCCCCATCCTACGATAGATTGTCTGGAATGTTTTCAAAATAAAATTTTCAATAATAATTGTAAGATTTGATCATTTTCTTGTATAATTATTTTATTCAATTATCTATATTTAAAATAATGTAAAGAGATTTCGATTAGCTACAAATTGGCAACTAGATTTTTTATTTGTTTATATCTATTTATATAATCAGTATGTATGTTGATCATGATCATTGGTTTAGTTTATATGTACAGTATAACCTCTCTATAGCGGACACCTAAAGGACTTTTTCAAAGTGTCCACTATACGGAGGTGTCCACTTAAGAGAGGTTTTAGATTTCTTTCGCTTCAAAGTGATCACTATCGTTATTATAGTGGATTCCACTCCTTTCTCAAGTTCGTTCGCATTATACACGTCGTCGTCGTTGTACCCATTAACGATTGTCAGAAGACGATGTTTCCAATCATTCGTGGTGGCTGTGATGACACTTGCACTCTCACCCGAAATTTGCCTGAATCCGATCATATGCCGATTACGAAACCTCTGAAGCCACCCATTTGACGCTTTGAACTCTCCTGGTAGATTGTCCATTTCTTCGGCAATTTCTCGCGCTTTCTCTTATAACATTGGACCCGACACAGGAATGTGTTTTGCATGTTGAGCCGTGAACCATTCGAAGAGGACTTCGTCGACATGTTTGCTACTTTCATCTTTCAATTTTCGCTTGATGCCCTTGTTAGCATTAGATGAATAATCGCTCTGATACTCGGCGCTGCGTGTCAAGATATTGGCGACACTACTTTGTCTGCCAGTTTACGTATCGAAAGGCCATTGCCGCTGTCATTGTCGTTGATAAAAGAAATCTTCTGTTCTAATGTCAATTCGTGTTGCTTCATGAGTAGATAGGTGAACGTGTGCTCAATTTAGTAATTTGCTGTCCTTTTATATTATCAGCTGGTCTGTTCTTTTTTTGCCTAGTCTATTCTGGTTTTACCCTGTCTGTTTCGTTTCTGCCTAGTCTATTTTCTTTCCATTGCCTTTGTATTGCAGTGTACGTCGCGTATTGATTTCATTAGTGCCTTGTTATATGCACAATTCTGTCTAGATGAAGATAATGCGACGAACTTAACAAACTGTCCACTATGAAGAGATTATTCACTGCAATGGGACCAGATAAAAGTGTCCACAGTCCAGAACACGGAGGTGTCCAGATTCGGGAGGTTCATTTCCAGCAAAAAAGGCTCGGTGAGACCGAGAGGTGTCCACAATAGGGAGATGTCCACTTTAGAGAGGTGTCCACTAACAGAGGTTTTACTGTATAAAGTTTTTCAATTTTCATTGATATTTCAAATTATTTCTATTTATTTTACTCATTTTTATAATTTATTGATCAAATTAATCGAGAGATTTCATTGATATAATATGCTGCATAAATTATTCATTTAAAATTTAAAAAACTTTAATTAAATAGGTTGCTGTTCATTAATTGAACAGATTGAATAAGATCTTTTTTCTTTACAATATTTGGTTGGTAATTGCATCTTATATAAAATATGTAATAGAAATCGTTGACATATTCATTTCAAAAAAGTTTTTTTTTAAGAAAATATTGAATTGAAATGTGATATCCATCGATATTTTTTACATCTATTTTTTTCTTCTCTAATAATTTATTTTCGTTGAATAATAAAATTAAAAATAAACAAATATGATATTTCGAAGTATCTATCAATCTTCAAAATAAATTGCACCTACATGCTCTCCTTCCTCTCACTACTTGGTTTTTTTTTCTTTAACAATATTTTTGTTGTAGTTGATATTGATCTTCTAATAGATTATTATTATGCATATATCATCTATATTTGTATAAATAATTACCAAATTTTTATTATTATACACAACTAATAATGCTCTACTAAATAGAAGTTAAATCATTTTCAATTATTTATTTATTAACAAGTACCATCTATCATATAAATATCTCTTTTTTTTGTATATTTATTTTTCGTTAGATCCTAAACATTATTCAACCGATAATTTCACATTAATTATCAGTGAAAAAAAATGAAACTTTCACCTATAATGTAATTTCGTATAGTCTATCAAATAATAAGAAAAATTGAAATAAAATGACAATCTTTAAAACTTTTGCAAGAAAGAGAGAGTTCATATAGTATGGATAAAGAAGCTGCTGCATATACTCTACCGTACATTTTGTTTTCATTTCACTACTTTTTATATTGAGAATGATGTTACACAATATCAGAACTTCTGAAACAAATACAAATTCTGGACATTGTAAGAGATGTTCTATGAGCCAGCCAAGAAATTACCGAGACATCGATTATAATATAAATTTTTGATTTTTGATTTGTCTTTAAAAGACGATTATTTAAGAATACCAAATCGAAACTTTTTAGCTCATTTCAATGTTTTATACGAAAGTTAATTTATATCAACTTTTCAGCATCATCAATAAATAAGCATAAAACATTTCATAAATGTCTATTAGGATTATAGCATTTCCTAGTGATTCCGGATGTGCACAAATTCCGGAATTCTGCTTTGTATTTATTCAAGCTCGATAAATGATCACTTAGCCATCTATGAGATATTTGTAATTCCGGAATAGGCAGGAATGACCAAGAATTCCTGCATTGGCTAGTGATTCCGGATATGCAGAAATTCTGGAATTCCGCTTTGATATCGAATAAATCTTTTAAGATGATGATTTCGTTATTCAGTATATCCTTCGAATTGTGGAAGTACCTGGAATGACCCGAAATTGCATGTTGAGAGTTGGATTTGAAAAGAACTAGGAATCAGGAATTCCTGGTTGTGGCATGTATTTGAGGGAAAGGATCGTTTTAGGTTTTCGGGAATTGATGGTAAGGGATTCCGGGTCAGAAGGCGATGCAGGAATGTGTAACTTTTGGGAATAGGAAGTATTCTTGTGAGGGTGTGGGTGTGTGAGTAAGAGAGAAATGATACCCACACCCACACACCCACCCACACCCACCACACCCGCATCCACACCCACACCCTACCCACAGCCACAGCCACAGCCACAGCCACACCCCCACACCCACCCCCCACACCCACGCCCACACCCGTTATCACGAGTATATGTCAGAAAGAATGTCTATGGCGTGAATGAGACGTATTTGCTGAAAATAGATCTGATCGACCGAATTCTATGAAACTGTCATGATTTGTCTAAGATGTTGATGGTATGAGTCTGGTTCTGCGTGTGTAGGCGTGTATACATTTGAAGTACAATCACACTTACAACTAAACCCACCCTCGCCCCATACCCACACCATCAATTCTTCCAATTGAGGTCTCTTTCCGGTTTCCATTCTGTAAAGCAAATATGAGTTGAGGACAAATAAGTCAAGCATATCAAGAAATAGTTTTCTATACCATTTAACAAGTTTTCTTACACATTCAACAAAGCTAGTTGGCATGTCAACTTTATCAATTGCTCCTCTTTTGGAATTATAAGGAATTATCGAAATTGGTTTTAAAATTGGTAGTTTAGTTGTATGTAAGTTTTCAATAAGTGCAGAACTTGTGAACCAATTATCCAACAATTCATTACGATCTTTATCTAGGAAAGCTAGTATCAAAGTTATAACAACTGAACCAGAAATAATATCCCTAGTATCTACAGTATGTCACTACTGAGCTTCATTAAGTCATCCCTATATACTATAGAGGATGTGGTAGTGGATGGATATGGATATGACTAAAAAGAACACGGATACCCATTGAACACGACGCACACTCGACACATTCAGACACCCACCCATACACCAGCACACTCTCGCAATGTATCTGCATATAGGTAAACTCAATACAAAAAATTATTAATATTTTTCTAAAGAATATGCACATCATTGTGAAGCCAAGAAATAACTGATTCAAAATACTATTGACCTTGCATCTGTGAGTTTTCTTGGAAAAAACGACTCCGGCAACTTATTATTTCTATTGGACGGCACAGTTTCGTTATTGCAACAAGAATTCAATCAGAATGAATCATTTAGTTCTTGATGAATTGTAACGATGATTTTTTTTCAAAAGTTCTGCATAGCATGACATCTGGTGTGCCTCAATAATGTCTTCCTTCCTTCTGACCTGTATCGATATGATATTCGTCGAGTCGAAAGAAGCTACAAGCCGTGCTTCACACATGTGCTCAGGGTCAAACACACTGCGAAAGTTAATGCTGAAATAAGAAATGTGATTGGTGTTTCCACGTAGCAACATGAATCACATTTCTAACATCAGCATCAATTTTCGCAGCGTGTTTTACTCCATAGAAACATTATTAAAAGAAGTTCAAAGCCGTCACGGCAGAAATGAAATTGGAATATGACCAAAATGGAGAGGCGTTTTATTTTGTTTTCCCTCTGGTTGTATTTATTCTTGTATCAATAGCATATTGGTTATGGTGTAATACAGAAGAAAGAAAAAATGTATTACATTCCACTGATACGTTCAATACTGCTACATGTTTGAGTGAATACCTATCATTCCGAGTAAATCAAACTGATACAGGACGACGAGCCATACTAACCACAATTGGTTTAATTTTAACATGCATTACTTTACTTATTGTTGTTTATCATGTATTAGTAAAGACAACTGAACATCACACAAGAAATGATCAAAGGGCAGCATCGAATGCCGACAGTGACGTATCAATCACTGAAATAAAGCGAACATATCGTGCATTGTGTAAAAAGCATCATCCTGATCGTGGTGGTGACTCCAAAAAGTTTATAGAAATAGTTAAAACCTATACATCATTAATTGATAAAAACCGGAAGATCAGAGAAACTGAAAGTCCTATCAGACGAACAGAACGAAGTGTGAGTTTTTTTATACCAAATTGGTTTTTTGACCCTGGAAATTCGATGCGAATTCTTTGTGCTTATACTAGTTTTTTCATATTTTTTGCTCTAGCTTTGTTGTTTTGTTTACCTAAATAAAATTTCGTCAGAATATTATAAACATTAAAATTTTACAACATATCCCATCGATTTGACATTAACCATGTTCTAAGCTGATAAAAAAAATCATTTTCATTTTTGAATGTGGGTCAATATGAGTGAACATAAAGGCACAATCCATACCGACACCCATACTCTGTGGCGAAGATGAGCGGAAGAGCCAAACCGGCCGATTTTTATAGCCATATCGTATATGGATAGCCCATCATGAATAGGGTATGGGTGGGTGTGGGTGTGTGGGTGTGGGTGGGTGCGTGGATGTGAGGACGTGCTCATGAGGATCAGAAGATCGAGAGTCAACCTCACACGTCAACGCCCATCTCAAACACCCACAGGCACACTCCACACCCAAACGGACATCCACACACACACGCACACATCCTATTTTATTAATGTACATGCCTGCTCGTTGCTTTTCCCCCGGAAAGTCGATGCCTGTACCTAGCAGAAGGGACACTTGAGTGGTTGCTTTCATTTGCGCAGAAAGGATTCCATAATAAAATGGAGAACTACGCGCGTTGTTGACTGTCAGTAGTGGTTTTTTTTCCAACTTCCAAGAAAAACAGCACAAAGTCAATATTTAGGTAAAGTGATGCTTAATCAGCAAATTTTGACATCGATGAAAATGTGGTAGAGAAAAATCGTTCTATATTTTTCAAAAGAAGTCTGATTCACATTGTGCAAAAGACAGAAAAACATTTTTCACATGAAAACGATGTGAGTATGGGTGTGGGTGTGGATGGAGCAATTTGAGGTGATATTGCTTTGCCTATATATATGGCCAGTACCAGAGAAATACAGGGTGTGGGTGTGAGTATCATTTCTCTCTTACTCACACATCCACACCCCACCCACACCCAGCAAGCTGATGTGCTTATCATATTAAAATGGCTTCATATGAGTGAACTATTGATGAGTCCATCAATACTATGAGGTATACGAAAAAAGATCATTTTCGTTGTTTTATACATACACATATCTCATGAGAAAAAACGTGTTAGAGAACTGCTATTAAGTCTATAGGCGAATTTCAGTGAATGATTACTGTGATAAAGATGTCGACTCTATCGATAGCTCCTGTCGCTGAACAAGCTTTCGATAAAATTATGATTTTGACGAAGTCATGATTTTAAGACGATTAGATCTCCCAAGAAGCCACCTATGT
>CAJNOP010000675.1:15469-63391 GCA_905250075.1 Rotaria sp. Silwood1 | reverse complement strand
TAGATGATTGGAAGATAACATGATAGTCAGGGGTCGCCTCGATAACAACGGAACTCGATCGATATCGATTGGACCTGTTCGGTGGAATCATAATCGAGCTCCAGGAATTGGACGAAATTGGTTCCGGGGGTAGAACTGATTCCGGAATGTTCAACATCGTGGAATAGGATGCATTCTCAATTCCGGAAATTTGGTGGAACTCGGCCAGTGACGAGTAGATCTGTTATATTGAATGATGATCGAGTTCCTGGAGTTGGATGAAAGTGGTTCCGGGGACGGAACTAATTCCGCAATGTTCAACATCGCGGAATAGGATGTATTCTCAAAGAAACTCGTTTCTATATGTAGAAATTCCAAAGGAGCAACTCTACTTAAGTGTTTTTATTCAATAAATAATGATCATGTGCTTTTTCTAGAAACAAAAAAGTAAGTAAATGTTGCTTATTAGTATTTGGATCGAAGTTTAAGCGGATGATGCGCTCAGTACATACTAATCATGACAAAAGGAACTGACAGATACCAGCAAAATAGCACATTCATAATATCATCGTGAAATAGCTTGTTATGAAACGAAATTCTTGTGTAAGACCGACTTTACCAAAAGAATACTTTCTTCAACTCTGATTGTTAAAGTACTCATTTTAATTAAGAATGTAGTTTTATTTTTGTTTTAGTAAGCAAGTTAAAAGGTATTTGTGTGGAGATAACTAATTTAGAATCAGAGATGAAAACAGGACAAAAACGACATCTTTAATTTTTGATTAAGTCAAAGAGATATTAAACTTCACAATCATGTTATAACCAATATATTTCATAATTTTTCCAAATATGACAACTTTGTTTTTGAACAAGGATTAATTCAATAAATATCAAAAGAGAAATACAGGGTGTGTTATAGGCCGGACCGGCAATGTTCTAGATACAATTTAGTTTAATTGACAGAGCATATAAAAGAGAGCAGGTGCTGTGGTGTTGCTGACCTAGAGACGTATCGAATATATTGTTTGTTTGCTGTACATTATAATTTAATTTTCATCTGGGCCAACAATTATCTTAATTATTTGGTCTGATTAACAATGAAGAATACCACAAAGCAAGTGTGGCAGTATCAAAGAGTCTCAAGGTGGAAATATAAATTTACAGCTCAAAAAAGTTTCTCTAATTATTCCCAAAGCTTGTCAGGAAAGTGAGAGTATACACCATGTATGCAGTAGCTCTTTTATAGAAGGCACAGAATCGCAAAACTTCTTTTTTTACGAGAAAAAGTCAATACTAATGCTATTAGTATTGAAATCCTGTTTAATCTCTGCCATTCTCTATGTGAGGAAAGTGATTTCAAATTTTTACCCATATACTTTAACATTTCTTTTAGATCGCCTTTCACAAGATGATAAAATCCGGAAAAATATAGAGCACTGTTTTTACTATCAGTGTATATAGAGCGAAACTTTTCTCTACAATTTTATATGGTATTGACGTGCCTCTACCACTATTTTTTGATGTACTCGAAGTTGTTCTAGTTCCATAGAGCAACATACAATCAGAAATATCATTCTTCGAATTTAGAAACTTATTAGGTAAAATTAATTTCAAGATTCAAAATGGCTAAAAAATCTTTTCATAACGTTGATAAACATAAAAATAACTTGTAATAATATATAAATAGAATCTATCAATATCAAACAAAAAGCTGTTTCTTTTTTTTAATCTATGTCAATATTAACTTAATATTCAATTTCAAAACAATTTTTCACTTTTTCTAATTTTTGTTTTAAAAGAAATGAAATACAAGCAACAAACATGTTTTTTTTCTACGTAAAAGATTTGCTGTCAATGAATTATTTATCTATTTATATAACACTTATCAATATCAATTATTCACTACATTCTATTCTTTTTCTTTGTCAGTACTTGTTTTTCATCTCCAAACTCAAATTTCACAAAAAGTTTGTTCTTATGTTTCATGTTGTAAATTTATCTCGATTAGTACTAGATAACACCACCTTTTTGTTCTACGAAAAGATTTTCTACGATGCTAGCATGCAAGTCCACCGTTCTTATATCCGTATTAAAAATTTAAAAAAAAAATTATTTTCATTGAATATTGATTTGAAAAAAAGAATAATTTTCAAAAATCACTCAATAACTCGTAAATAAGTTTTATTTAAAATTGATATATTATCCTACTTATTTTCTTCTCAATAAACATTTATCTCATATAATATGCATTCTTGCAATTTTATGTTCAATAATCTTAGTAAGAATGATCAAGTAACATTCTATCTTTTTTTTCTATATGTTTGATGCATATTGTAAAAAGCTTCTTCTCACAAAAATGTTTTCTAATCTTTAACAATGTTTTTTTTCAACGGTCGAATACGTAATCCAAATATAATACCGATAGTTGTGTCTGATCGATCATATACACATAAACTAGGTCATTCATGTATTATTGCTGGTTGTCTATCGATTATCATTGGACTTAGCTTTATTATAACTGGTGTTATGTCCGAAACAAAAAAAACAACATTTATTGGTATTGGCATTATAAGTTTAGGTGTCGGTTTCTTTATTACAACACTTGTATGCTTTTATGCTAAATTAAATATATGTTATCATAATTGGGCTTATGGACAAAATGTTGTACCACTTAATATTCAAAATCCTCAACAAGCAACAACAAGTACTATATCAATGGGTCCTTATACAGAATCACTTTCAGTAACACAAAAAATACAATCGAGAATTCCTTTTTCAACATCATCACCAATGACAATGTTATCGGATCTAGAAATAAATAAAGTTATAATAGCACGATCAATAAAGATCGATAAGACAACGATGAGTACCGATAATATAACTTAACGCCTCTATAAAATTATCATCTGTTATTTTTTCCCATGGACATTTTTTCAATATTTTTCAATGTACAATATTATTTTATTTTTTTTGTCTCGTTTATTCGAAATAGACTTATAGAATGAAAACATTGGTTGGCTCGTTGATTCTTGTTGTATTTTTTGATATTTCGAGTATGTTTTAATATTTTTCTTTTTGTTATATATATATATTAAAATAAATTAGTACAATCACCATTGAATGATGATCATCGTGAAAAATTATCGAAATTAAATTTTCGTTCTTTACCATCTGTTTATCAACAAGCTTTACTTGAAGTTCGAGCTACATCTGAAAATCGTGAAGAAGATACAAAGTAATTTAAATCTCGTTAAGAAAAATATTTTTCTTAAAATTAAAAAGAAACGTTTAGTACATGGTGTTGTAAAAATGGTAATCCAGCTAAAATGAAAATTGTAACAACAACTTTTATTCGTTGGGAACCAACAGGACAAACTCAAGCTGTTCTTGCTGGTCATGAAAGTTGTGGATTTGGTGGATGGTCATCTTGTTCAGTATATGCTATTGAACATATGTAATTATTAATTTTTGAATATTAAAATTTAATAATTATTTAAATTATTTTCTTTTTTCAAGACCTACATCACATATTGATTATGGTCATGAACTTGTTCCTGATATTGAAAATAGTCAATGTCCAGAAAATCATATTGTTTGTTGCAAATCTATGGTTCCCGTAGCAGGTTTTTGCATGAGTAAATATATATACATAGTTATGTATTTTATATATTTATGAAAATGTTGTTTTATTTTATTAGCTATACGACAATTTAATCGTGTTGTTGCCGAATGGTCGAAATTACAAGCAACACATCCTGAAGCGACACTTGCTAGTCTTGTTGTTACACTTCAAAATAATGGCTTACGTTCATTACAGGGTTAAAATATGAAATAAATAGAAAGCAAGCGAGAAAAAAAAATTATAATAATAAAAGCAAAAAAAAAAAAAAAACTTTAAGGCTTCAATTTTTTAAAATAATTTTCCGATCGTGTAGATTTCCATCCAATTAAATCACGTATATTCATTTGATCGATATAATCATTAAAAAGTGATCGTACTTTTAAACCATTAATAATACCATATAATACTCGATTACGATTAAGATCAATATTGCTATTTACTAATGATATACTATAAGCTTTACTAGAAGATTCAATAGCTGAATCATAATGACCCTAAAGCAAAAAAAAGAAAAGTCTTAAGATAATCAAGAAAAACTATCAAATATATACCAAAGTTGCTTCAATAAAACCAAGTGTACCACATGCACGTGCATATTGATTATCATCTTCTTTATTAGATACTCTTTGTAAACATTTAGTTAAATATTCAGAAGTTTTTTCTACATTTTCTTTTCTAGAATTATAAATAAGACGATAATTTAGATAAAAATTTGTTTATTTTGATTTAAATTACTTTTGATAACAAATAGCAAGTGCTTCACTTGCTTGAGCAAAATTTTCATTATCATTTGCTTGTTGACAATAATCATAATATTTATGAAAATATTTTAAAGCTAATTCAATATCATTAAGTTCAAGATAGGCATGTCCTAATTTATAACTTATTTCATTTTCAAGTTTTTTATCATCACCTTAAAAAGAACAAAAATGAAAATTTGATTCGTTTTTTTTTTTTTTATTTTACTTTGTTTCGATGCTTCATAAGCTTTAATAATATATTTTAATGCTTGATTATCTCTTTTACGTTCAGCTAATTTTATATATAAACGTGTTAATTGAAGATTAGCATCTGTTTTTAATTGATAATAATCTTCACCGAATTGACGATATCTTTCAAAATAATTTAATGCTTTCATAAGATTACCTAAATAAATATAGAGATTTTCGAATGAATTTATTCGTATTCAATTATTGGTTAACTGATATTGATTTGAATTCAAGTTCCTAATTCAAATATGTATTCGACAAAAAAAAATAGTATTTATGTTCGTCGTTAAAAATTATTTTTCTGACCATAGTGGGTATCTCAAACGTGCAACTATAGATAAAATAAATGGATATCTTTTATTCATAGCAATCTTAGAGAAGAATCGAAGGACTGGCAACAATTTAGATTGGTAATGTGTGCAGCTAAGCTATTCTGGTTCCTGTCTCGATAGTTTTAGTTTTCTGGGTTGTAGTTCAGGGAAAACTAATATAAGATTTATTCGTATCATATCTAAACAAATTCTTCAAAGCTCTTTTTTTTTTATTTAGTCGACAACTAGCACATTTTTAGATCCGTCTCTCTTGGATTATGTTTTGATCGCTATGACTTATCAGATAAATCAGGGTAGTCCCGCAAAACCTCCGATGAAAAATATGTAATGACGAAAAAACTAATATCAAGTAGGAAAGTATTCCTCAGATTCATTATTGATGAAATCAAGGCTTCTGTTTTTTGAAAACGAACATTTAAAAAAAAAAGACATGAAACAATGTGTGATTTGGTATTTTCTAGTGATTTTTCGTTTTGGTACGAGAGAAAATTGCGGCAGTTTTTATATTGGATTGCTACTTCTCAAACATATCAATGGAATTACCATTAATTCACTCTCTCTAAACTTGACGATGTTGTCCTACTATGAAGAGAAGTCGTGAAGTCTCAAATTTTCCTCGTTGACTAATTTAAAACTTTTTAGTCGCCCTCTTTTATTTTTCATGTTAACAGGATGATCTTTCTTCTGGAACAAGCTTCACCTCTAATGGTTCGTATTATGAACTGTTTACAAGTCACTTTTTTTGGTCTGACCTGCAAGACAAAACAAGCCGACAGATAGTTCTGTTTTTCTAAAATTTATCAAGTTCTATAAGCTTATCATAATGTATCATTTACTTTCAGCTATGCATTTAACTAATTTTCATGAAAATAGTATAACAACAAGTTCTTAGATAAAATAGTGAATTAAACTAAAGAGGTAAAATATCAAAAATATTTCTCATACGAAAAACTGTCACAAAATCATAAACTTTTGATGTTATTTTAGGTTTCCTAACTATCTCCAAGGAATAAAAAAACCAAACAAAATACGATAATAATTATAAAATTTCATTGCAAAATGTTAAGATTTGTACAGAACGAGTCAACTTCTACGAATATGTCGAATGTCTGCACAACAATTAAAGAGAAATAAGTACAGACTCAATAACTAGGCAGCGGCAATAGCTAGTGAACTGTAGTGTTCAGCAATTGCAAAAATTTAAAGAAATTCATGAAAACGGTGATTATAAAAATCACATCGAAATGAAACACTGTTTTTCATGTATTCTTTTCAATATTTTGCGAAGATGATATGTATGAAAACAATCTTATCTTATAATATGTCCCAAGTTCTTCTTTATCGATTATTAAAAATCGCAGATCACTGATTATCATTGAGCTTACAACTACCTTTCCTTAATTCTGAGATGAACATTAGTTTCTATCCTCGTATTACTAATCTAACCTTT
This sequence comes from Rotaria sp. Silwood1, assembly GCA_905250075.1. Taxonomy (NCBI): domain Eukaryota; kingdom Metazoa; phylum Rotifera; class Eurotatoria; order Philodinida; family Philodinidae; genus Rotaria; species Rotaria sp. Silwood1. Next base: position 57,019 of record CAJNOP010000675.1, on the reverse strand, counting down.
TCTTTCATATAATAATCCAACATTAAGATATGCTTCAGCTACTAGCTGTGAATCAAGTTGTGAATATGTTTGAGCAACAGATAAACATTTTTTATAAAATAAATCTGATAACCAATGATCATCACTTTTTAAAAAAAATGATGCTAATTCAATATAACCTTCATACATATTTGAATATTGTTCTAAATATTAAAAATATTTGATTAGTTGTTTTTGTTTTATCCAGAAGAAAAACTTGAACATACTTCTTCGTTCAGCATCTTCAATTATATTAAAATGTGTACAAAGAAAACGTAATTTATCTGGTTCTCCATCTAATAATGGTCGTCGATAATGTGGATGTTCATTACCTAATTTTTCTCGATCTTTTCTTTGCCATTCTAATACAGTACATAATTCACGAAATGATTGATGATTACCTTGACGAAGCATATCTATAGATAATTGACGTTGTAATGAATTTCGATATCTATTCGAAAATAAAACTTTATATATGAAATATTTTATTTTTATTGTTTTATACTTTTCTGTATCTATTTTTTGAAGTGATGGTTGTTTTTCATAAGCTTTAGCAGAATTTTTTAATTGTTTTAATGAAAGCTAAATTAATTAGAAGCATTAAAATAATGACAAAGAAATAGAAGAAATTTTCTATAGACTTGATGTTTTTCTTCAGAAGTTTTACTTGGCAAAATAACAGTATGAACAATTGTTGAGTGATTTTTGCCATTTGTTTTATTTGTTGCTTTTTTACGATGAATAGATGTTTCCGCTAGAATAAGTTCATATTATACGTTAATATTTAATAAAGTATTAAAATATATGAATTAAAAAGACATGATTCCCATTTATTGTTTTACGTACCCATTTAATAAAAGTAATATTAACGTATCTAACAACTTCTGTCAATGTTATAGTTACTTCAGTTATCTATTCTCTTTATCATTATTTAAAAAAAAAAAATCTCTTATCAAGTCATACTCTAACGACATCTATTTTTAGAGATCAACAAGCCTTTTGTTTGTTAACCATAATGTTTGATTTTAGATTGAAAAAAAATTTTTTTTTTAAATATATTAATTCTTAGTAAGGAAATATCGATTGAATATATATAATAACCAATAGAATCCATCCAAATCTTTAATTGAATGACTCGTCATCATCGTCACATCATTCAACAGCTGTTGCTATAGACTAGTTGAAGAATAAACATGATTAGGTTTTTGTCTTTAATAAGTTTTATTCTTATTCTGTACATTCCATCAATTGAAAATGTTGATCGAAGTAATTTCAAAACATGTGAACAAAGTTCATTTTGTCGGTTAGTTTTTTTTTGTATTATATTGTTGAAAATAAATTAATAATAGAATAATTTTCTTTTATTAGACGTCAACGTAAATATAAACCTGATACAACACCTTATGAAGTTGATCTAACTTCAATGAAAACAATTGACAAAGGACATATACAATTTGTTTTACTTAATACATTAAAATCTGAAGTTAAATTTCAATTAGATTTATATACACTTGAACATAATTCATTACGTGTTAAAATTAATGAAATAAATTCATTAAGAAAACGTTATGAAGTTGAACATGTTCTTGTTGGTGAACCAAAACTTGTTGAGTAAGAAAAATTAAAATTATAAACATTATATATTTCAATTTTTGTTTGTATTAGTGTCAATATTAAAAAAAATGATAATAATCAAATTGAAGGACGATTTGGTCAAACAGCTAAGTTTATACTTAGTGCAAAACCATTTCGTTTGGATTTATTTACAAATGATATATTTGTTATAAGTGTTAATTCAAAAAATATGTTTAATTTTGAACATTATCGAAAAAAACCAGGGTATTAAAGATTCATTTTTCTTTTTATCTTAGAAAATGATTTTATTTTATTGTTTATTTAGATCTGATGGAGCAGCAGTTGAGAATAATGTAAGTTTTTAAATGAATTCAAATTGATAATACATGATTATATTAAAAAGTAGAAAATTGACTTGATTAGTTCAGAGTATATTTCGAGATTACCTATTAACATCCAGTCAATGATAGTATATATTCATAGGATTTTCATTCTTCATTTTTTACTTGTATTTGTACTGGGATAAAAGTTAAGACACTATTTTTGTATAAAAAAAACCCAATACTGCGATGGAGAAATGAAAGATTAGATATTCTTCGTTTTAATTTGAATAGTATTAACTTTCGTCTTTGAAGAAAGTTTTCTATTGTTTACAAATGATTGTATATCATTTAAAAAATCATGCCTAAGTATATAAATCATATTGACAAAAAAAGTTCTTTTTTTCACTAATGACATCTATGAAAGACTTTGACCCCTGATGTATCTAGAGGGAGTTTATAAAGGAATATTTTCAACTGTACAATCGTTTTACGATTGAGAATGTAGTTATTCAATCGATCCTTTAGTCTCTCAGTGATTCTATGCTCTTAGGATAATAAAAAAAAACAAGTAAAACATTCATAACTTCAGAAGCGAACATTAAAGAACTGAATCATAGAGGTTGCTTCACTACCAATCAATTGCCAATAGTCTTAAGTGGAGTGTATGGTATACCCATTCATCAGTCATACTGCTAGAAGGCATTTAGAAACGTTACCAAAAAGACTCCGCCTCCTCTATCGTCACGAGGTGAAAGCTAAGTAGCTTTACAGCTTTTTTTCTCCAAACAATATGTTGTGTCATACTCTGTTGGCGGGATCCGGACAGTTGCGCGCAGACAATTGCTCACTAGGACATTTGCTCGCGAATGAAATGACTATTCATTGTCAATGAAAGAATTCAGAACAGAATTGATTCAACTAATAGGCTGTACGTAGAGCACATTGACGATCATGGTCTTTATAAAGAATAGTTGTATTCAATCATCACAATCATATAAAAAGCAGTGTCAGTCGTAGAACAATGCATTAAGAAAACAATCATGTCAGTTACTCTTTCAATAACATCAAAAAACGCTCCATTACTTATTTACGACGGATATTCTTACATTAGCGATAAACGAAATGACAAGAAAATATTATGAAAATGCGAACATGTCAGAAAATTTAAATATCGTGGACGATTAAAGAATATTTTCGTATATCTCATAGAAATATTTCGAAGCATTTTTACGAGCAAATGTCCTAAACCCTCTGATGGCGCATATTGCCCTAATTTTGTATGAAAAATGTTATTTTAAGATGTAAAAACGATGACTGTGAAATGAAAAAGATAGAGATGCACAGAATTGTCCTACCCTACAGGTCAGGATAGGGTAACAGGTAAAAACTTTTTCTCGTAAAAAAAATCTCATAGAAAAAGTGTATTTAAAATATTTTTTCTTGGATTTAGAATGAAGATAATGAAGATGGAATGTGGGAAGAAACATTTAAAAGTCATCATGATTCGAAACCATATGGTAAAAAATTATTTATTTATTTTTTTTATAAATTATTGATTATAAAATACTTTTAATTTTACTTTAAGGTCCATCATCAATTGGTGTGGATATAAATTTTCTTAATTTTGAAAATGTTTATGGTATTCCTGAACATGCTGATGCATTTTCACTTAGATCAACACAGTAAGAAATCAATTATTTTCTAAATTACATAAAAATTTTTTTATTTTCAGTGATACTGATCCATATCGTTTATATAATCTTGATATATTTGAATATGATATTAAAAATCCTATGGCTTTATATGGTGCAGTACCTTATATGCTTGCTCATAAGTAAATTTAAATCTAAATCAAATATATATATAATCCATTCATTAATCTTTAGTGAACATGCAACTGTTGGTTTCTTTTGGTTAAATGCTGCTGAGGGTTGGATTGATGTTCTTAATGATAAATTAAATGCGAAAGTAAGTTAATTTATTTAATAGATAATCATATGTGTGATAGATATAATTATTTTTTTTGTTTTTGTTTGGTGAATGGTCCTTTTCTTTTCTTTTTTTTTTCCTTGCAGAACAATTGGTTTACGGTTCAGGTAATACAAGAAAAAAAAACTGAAAAAAAAAACTTAACTCATGAAATAATTTAAAAATCACTTTGCTGCATATATCTACAGTGAAGAATAAGAATGTTTTTGTTTCTTATTGCTTTTATTTCTCAAAATGAAAATATTTCAATATGTTTATATGTATGATTTTGCATAAACTAATGCAGTGGTGATATATATATATTTATTTTTTTTTACAATAGAATATATCTTGTATATGTATAAATTATATGAAAATATTAAAATAATATTTTTATTTAGAATTTATTCTCAACTATAACAAATTTTTTTGGTACAAAATCAAATAGTGATCATAATGAAGTACCTGAAGTGACAACACATTGGATGTTTGAAGCAGGCATTTTTGATGGTTTCTTTTTTATGGGTCCAACACCAAATGATATTTTTAAACAATATACAGCCATTACAGGAACTACACCACTTCCACCGGTATACCATCGATTTTGTTCTTATAAATGAAAATATCCGAATTAATGTTTGCTGTTTGAGTTCATATACATGAATCTAAGTTTTAACCGTTATATTAAGTTAGAGTCAATGCATCTAGTACAACTCGATGAACTTTATCCAACGTTAAAAATTGTCTATTGATATATGTTTTAATAACTGAGAAAAAAACAAAAAAAAAGTTGTTAATGACATATCGCCGTACTAATAATGACCATAGGTGTAATAAGGATTTCTTGACAATAGAATATGTAAAGTTTTCGTCATCGAGCTATAGTTGAAAAATGTTTCCAGACGAATTGACTCTCAATAAAAGGTTAAATTACGAACCTAAACATAGCCTACATCACAAAAATAGAGTTTACCTGAAAACTCAATATCTCAACAAAGGTAGAGTCTTTTCATTTGAAACTTTCTGAATATTCTCAGACTCATTCTACGGACGAAATTTAGTTGTTTCATTTTTTTGGTAAATATGTAAGACGATTATGATCACGAACCCTTTTAGGATTTTCTCACTCTTATTGAGACGTTCTTGTGAATCCAATATGAGCTAAAACAGTGGATATTGATTTGGTCAGCTCTCTTGTTAGAAAAGTAATTAAGGATTTATTATTTGTTTAAGCTTTGGGCAATTGCATATCATCAATGTCGTTGGAATTATAATGATGAAGATGATGTACGAAGGTTTGTTTAATTTTGAAGAAAATTATTTTAATTATGTTAAGGAGAAATATATTTTTTTTTAAATTAGTGTTAACAATGGTTTTGAACAACATCAAATTCCAATGGATGTTATTTGGCTTGATATTGAACATACAAATGGAAAACGTTATTTCACTTGGGATACATCGAAATTTCCTGATCCAGAAAAATTACAAGATGATTTAGCTATTTATGGAAGACGAATGGTTACTATAACTGATCCACATATAAAAAAAGATGATGGATATCATATATATGCTGAAGCTAAATCAAATGGTTATTTTGTTAAAACAAAAGATGGAGCAGATTTTGAAGGATGGTGTTGGCCAGGTAAGAATCAATTGAGTTATTTTCGAATATGAAATTTTTAGCAGTATAGTAAAACACAATTGTGTTTGTTCCAAATTAAAAGTCAGAAATAAGAAAATTTCTAGAGCTTTCAATTGTGTACCTGTAAGAACTATGGATACTCATGATTATCTTCATATTTATTTGTAAAAAATGGATGTTCGTAGTTTTCTACAGATATTTCCTTTGCTATGTTCTGATTCTGATTACAAGTGAGAGTACAGAAATAAAGAACAAAGGCTAAATAAATTTATCTTCATTGAGATTATCAAAAACAGAAGAATTGTAGATCTTTTACTATGATAATATTTTCTGCTATCGTTATGTATTGATTTTTTCTTTGTATCTATACTAACAACTTTTAACAGTCATGATAGAAAAGATCAGTTTGATGAAGCGCAACCCGGTTACTACTTAATATGAGAATGTGTTATTTTAATGAAAGTTTTTTGGAATTCGAATTTGTTTCTTCGAAAGATAAAATATTGAATTATATGTCGACGTAAATATGTTAACTCTTGATGTAAAGAGATTTGGAAAGGAACTATTGGAACTACGTGAGTTGAACTTTCTGGTTCAGAAAAATAGCATAGGCGATTCTCTTTTATTATTCATATATCTACTAAGTTCTCAGTTTTACATTTTACTAAATACAAACTCAAAACATGTTCTCTATTTTGCACTACTTAATTTCAAGGAATCGAGATTAACGAGGGGACTTTAGTAAGTGATAGATATCGTATGAAATAAGTTTTAGTTTTATGTGGAAAGAATTCCTGTCGTCGGATCTTTATTCTTGAGTTTTAATCATTCTAATGATTTTTTTCAACAAATGCTATGTTCATTTTAAAAATCGATTGTCAAATTTTGAAGAGCAAACACTGAAGATTTCAAGCTTGAAGTTTTTTATTTTCTGCAAATCGACTTATATCAATGATAGAAGTTCACTATGAAAGTGTCAGATTTTTGAATATCATCTATCCTTACATACCAATATTGAAAATTGTATTATTCGAAAAAGAAATTCGTTTCTATTTTGGTATCTTAAGAGAAGAAATATAACATAATGAGACACTTTTACAATGAATTAGTACCATTGCAAACTTCGTATTTTTGAATATTTTCAGTTCAAAAAATGATCTGAAACAACATAGAATTTTCTCTTGAAAAACATCACTACAGTGATACTAACTTACGAAGAAAAACTCATAGACATAAATCATATCACAAGCTATTTATCACCTATTGAGTTTTCTTCCTAAGAATTTGAAATCGATTGATTTTTTCAAGAAGAATTATTAGCATACAAACATTCAAAGATCTAATTTATTTATAACTAGGTTCTTCAATGTGGCTTGATTATTTTAATCCAGACATCTTTAAATGGTATTGTAAACGTTATACTTATGACAATTATAAAGGTTCAACACCAAATCTTTTTATTTGGAATGATATGAATGAACCATCTGTATTCAATGGACCTGAAGTTACATTTCCAAAAGATATTATTCATCATGGTGGATGGGAAAATCGTGATGTACACAATTTATATGGTATGCTTCAACATATGGCATCATTTAATGGTCTTGTTGAACGTTCCAATGGACACACACGTCCATTTGTATTAACACGTTCTTTTTTTGCTGGTTCACAACGAACAACAGCTGTTTGGACAGGTGATAATGCGGCTCAATGGAGTCATCTAAAAATCGCTGTGCCAATGTTACTTAGTTTATCAGTAACTGGTATTACATTTGTTGGTGCTGATGTTGGTGGATTCTTTAATAATCCTGATCCACAATTACTTGTTCGATGGTATCAAGTATGTTACTAACAAAAAAACAACAACATAAGTTTTTCAATTACTTTTGACTACAAGAACCCGTTAGGTTGAGTTCGCGTTCGAAAAGTTTTCAACATGATGGGCTCCTAATCGTCAGGGAAAGGTATGGGAGCCGCTAGTTAGGAAATACAGAAAAAAACAGAAAAAGCATCACCTGTCTTTGGGGCGACTATCCAATTCCGATTAGAAAATTTACTTGATACTCTAACAATACGATTTGATCAGGTCGGAGTCTGAAAATATTCAGCCCATCGAACTCCACTGTGTAGTGTTGATGGATAGCGTTATCTATTGACATTTCAATGGTACGTTGTAGAACATGATAATAGGTACACTCTTAGATAGAGAAAGTTCCGTTTTGTAGTCAAAACTTTCTAGTTACCTTTCGCATTCTGAATAATAATGTGTTTTTATTAGGCTGCAGCATTTCAACCATTCTATCGTGAACATGCACATATTGATACAGCTCGTCGTGAACCATGGCTATTTGGTGATGATAATACACGACTTATTCGGCAAGCTATTGAACAACGTTATACTTATTTACCTTATTGGTATACATTATTTTATAAACAAGAAAAACAAGGTTTACCACCAATGTTACCATTATGGGCTAATTTTCCACATGATAAAAATACATTTAAAACAGAAGATTCATTTATGATTGGTATATATAATCAATAAAGAAAATAAATTTGTTTGAGGTTATATGTTTTTTTTTTTTTGATAGGTAATGGTCTTCTTGTCTGTCCTATAACAGAAGCGGATACAAATCAAGTTTCAATTTATTTTCCTGGAGAAAATACAGTAAGAAACATAAAGAAAAGGAATATTTTTATGAAAATTATTTTTTTGTTTTGTTTACGAATAGATTTGGTATGATATACGAACATTTGCTCAACATAATGGTTCAACTTTAAGTCTTATTAATGTTGATATGGAATCAGTACATTTACAAAAAATGAATATCTATATTTAAATAATATTAAAAATGATCTTCTGATATATTTAGATTCCTGTTTATCAACGTGGTGGTGAAATTATTCCACAACGTTTACGAAAACGACGTGCATCAATGCTTGCTATAAATGATCCAATTACTTTAATTGTTGCACTTGATCGAAATGTAAGAGATTGAATTATCACAAAATGATACACTGAAAATAACTAATGTTCTATATTTCTAACGAAGAAAATCATCCATCAAATAAATGGATTTTTAGATTATAGTCTTCATTTAAAACATACCGGAAAAGTACAATATCCTCCAATTGATTTATTGCGGAATCAGTATCAGGCTTAATACTTTTTCCTTTGGAAAGATATCTTTTCTAGTCGTGTATAACTTGTCTTATAAGTGTCTATGTTCTGATATACACTTCCTCTTGTAGCTAGACTATTGTACCCCAACACCGCAAATTAGCCGAAAAGCAAAGATATTCTTCCTCTTCCTAGTTAGAACTGTTATAGATCTATTCAATATTTCTTTGAAATAATCATTGTTATTGTTGATTGCTTAGCATGAAGCTGAAGGTGAACTTTATATGGATGATGGTCAATCATATGATTATCGACAAAAACATCAATTTATTCATCGACGTTTTGCATTTAAAAATAATGAGCTTAAATCAATGTATGTTTATTAATTTATTTATTTTTTTTATTTAACTTGAACTTATTTTAATATCTATTTTCTTTTTAAAAGATCTCTTGATTCAACAGCTAAATTTGAAACAGAGGCTTGGATTGAACGTATAGTTATTCTTGGTTATCCAAAAAATCCAAATCGTTTAACAATTAATTCAGGCGATAAACAAGCTATTCCACTTCATAGTTATCAAGATGCATCTCAAACACTTATTATTCGACGACCAGGTCCATCTGTAACAGCTGATTGGACACTTACACTTTCATAAAATAATAGATATTCTTAGTTGTATGCTTGTTATCTGTTTGTCTATCTTTTTCTTTTTTCATTTGTTATCTGGTGATTAATAAAGATTGCTTATGTGTGCTGCTTTTTATTTTCTTTTTTTTTTTGTCATCAAACAAAGCGGTAAACTAGAAGATCTTATCAGTCACTAGCACAATTTTATTTTATTTTGAATACACAAAAAAGAGTCATGATGAAAATAAGGTTGATATGTTTTGGACTAATTCTAAATTGTTTTATTTATCTTACTTATGCACAACATTTTGAATGTAATTCAGTTAATGGATATAATACGAAAGATTTAACAAGGTAAGAAAATGAAGACAAGAATTAAGAATTTCTATTAAATAGAAAAACAAAAAACTCTAGTGCTATCCAATGGCAAGTTACAACAGAGGACCAATGTCTTAGTAATCTTGCAGCTGAGTGTAGTTTTTATATAAGTTTTTGTCACCAAGGTAAGGTTTTGTTTTGTAATAATAACAAATAATGATTAATTTTTATTAGCACCTATGTGTTTTAATGAATATTCGGCATGTCAAAATGGAACAGGAACAACAAATGTAACTATTATTGGTGGATATAATAGTTCACTTTTTTATCCATATGGTAAATTTATTTTAGAAATAGTTTTCATGAAACATCAATTTTCAATCGATATAGATTTCTTTCATTTAACTAAGGTGACTAGTTTTATTTCGATACTCATTAAAAGTTAAGAATTTTAGGAAAAAAGAAATATTCTCTTGACATTATTAATAAAAATATCAATAGTTTTATTAATTCGTTGAATATTTTTCTTTTTTTTTTTTATTTATAATTAATTTTATTTAGAAAATGGAAAAATTGGTTTTTATGCTAAATTTCCTAATGGTCCAACTCAAAATATATCAAATACAACACGTTGTGAACCATCATTAATAATAAACTTTAATTGTAATACTAAAGTAAAATGGTTTGCTCCATTGTTTAATGCAACAGCATCTGCACCACAACCAACTGATATTGACATTGATCAATGTAAGGTAACTACATTTTAATTTAATATTTTATATGAGATTCATTTTATTTTGTAATAATAATCTTTTTTGTTTTCTAGACTACTCTAACTTTTGATTATGACGGAGCATGTTTTAATGGACAGGAACCATCAAACGGTCTAAGTGGTGGAGCTGTTTTTCTAATCATGTATGTTTAGAAACAAAAAAAAAAATTTACTTCTAATTTTTAAAATATAATACAATAATTGATTGGTATTCTTTTTAGTTTATTTTCTGTTACTTTTGTTTACATGGTTGGTGGTTTGCTCTATAATGGGTTCGTTCAACATAAATCAGGTCTTAATTTACTTCCGCATGCACAGTTTTGGATTGGTTTACCATTATATGCTATTGTAAGTTGATAATCATTTTCTAGGAAATGATTGTAATTCGAATGAATTATTTTATTATAGGAAGGTTGTCGAACTTCACTTGGTTTATGTTCTTGTTCATCAACACCAAGTCAAGCAACATATGAATCTGTTTAAATTACACAAATTTTTCTTGTCTTCTTTGTTTGATGCTCTATTTTGTGTGTTCATTCACTCGATTATTTATTTTTTCTATCTTTCTGAACAATTGCAAACTTAATAAAAATAATAGAAAATCATATGTATTTAAACTTGAGTAACAAAAAAAATTTATATAATAAATTAGTTAAACTATTTTGATATGAATTTAAAGAAATAATCATTGATGATAAACATTTGATTCTAATAGAAATTATATTTATATGTATTCATATGTGTTATGTATTATGGGAGAATACCTTGAATAAAGAAGAATTTCAAAGTTATTCATAAAGAACATCTAGGTAAAAATCGTATTTTTTTGGCTCCTCTGAGATGAAGAAGTGGTTGACTAAAAGTAATATTGAAGAAGAAATTTAATAGTGGAGTAAAGATGTGAACGATGAAGAAACAATTAATAAGATGAATATTTGTGTAGACTGAATGGATTATTGAGAGTAATGAGAAAACGATCAAAAAATTTAAAATGAGTGTTATAATAAATATAGAAATCAAAGCAATTACAAATATGAATATGGTAATCACAAGAAGGCCTGCTGCTAGATAAAAAGTAAATTAAAATTCAATCCTTTTAGTTGATATTTTGACTACGAATACAACTTGGTAAATTATGATCGCCAGCACCAACCGAACGGCGATAGGTCTTAATGTATAGGATTAACGATCAAAACACTGTTTTTTGCTCGGACCCGAAAAAAAGCTTTTCGGAATTATCCGTTATTTAACTATACTTACCTCTATTTTCTTATTAACAAATAAAGATTCTCAAATATATATTGTGTTATAGATAAGATACTTGAATTCGTTGCAATCTTGAGGCGTGAGAAAACAAATACTGTCTGTGACAGTCCCAGCATGAATTGCTCCTTCATCGATAGCTGTACGATTGCAAAATTTTGAAGAAAACTTGATTAGAGTAGCGTATTAATTGGAGAAAATTTCAAGGCTAATTGTTAAAACAAGTTGAAGATATAGATCAGTTTGCAACGATTATCATCAACTCTCATGTTAGCATGAAGAGTCTATTGTCATGAGATTCACACGCAACAAGTACCCTCCTGGACATTCACTAAAAACAAAGAAATAACTTTCTGAAGAGACTGCTTATTCATGTATACCGCTTCCTTTTTATGAAATAATAGTTCATGAAATACATAAATGACTATGAAAAAGACAAGTAAAAGTTTAACCGATTACAAAGTTTTTGTTTTTTTTAATACATATAATTTTAATGACCAGAAAATAATAAAAATAAAAAAATGAAGTTGAATATAAAAAATACTCAAAAATCTAATAGTATTCATATTACTGTGCGAGAAAATAGCTAGCTGCGCATGCGGTAAAGTCTTCAATTATTTCAATTGATTCATTCATTTCATTTCTTATTTAAAAATACTCTTTAAAACGCCCTAGGCTTCAATATTTTCACTAAAAATTGTCCGTATCTACGCCTACATTCTTGAGAGATGATAAACGTAAGTTGAGCACAAAATATAGCCTTTCTAAATGAATAAAACACATATCACTCTGGTAGATGGGAAAATGTCTGCTATACCTCTGTTCAGTTTTTACGCAGCCTCTTCTCTCTTTACTTGAATGTACTCTATGAATGACTCCTTAGAGAAGTTAAAACAGCATAAAACTGATGACAATGCATGGTTTACTATCGTTACCCAAAGATTAGTTTACATAAAAAGATGCGCAATGATCCGATGATTAAATAAGGAAAATGAATCATAAGAAAGTCATTTTTTAACATCATACTTTTGAAGTAGACAAGAAATTCACAATGCTGGAATAAAATAATAGATTGGGAAATTTTTAGAGACTATAACAATTTTCTGTGACATCGTAGAATTCATTTAAATTTGTCAATAGCAAAATTTGTTAATAAAGTTTTCATGTAGTTGAAAAAATCAGTTATGTTTCTCATAGAATTACTCTTAAACATAAGCAATGATTTTTGACTACATATTCTTTATACTATATGTGCATATTTTCTGTCCGAGACATTGATCATTTTGAGTTAATATAAAAAAAACACAATTTATTCTCGTTTTCTCAGAATAAAGACTTCTCTAGCAAATCATTCTTAAATTGAATGAAACAATAAATTTCGAAGTTCTCCAAGGTCTATAAAATTTCTTGTTTTGTTTCTTTTGAAGTAGATCATAAATAATCTCACGATTGTTTATACTATTGCTAAGAGCAACGTTTAATAAATCAGTACATAGTTCATTCTTTCAGCTTTTCTTTTACATGCTTTATTTATATATACAAATATATATATTCTTTCAGACACTTAACTCAATTGATCCTCGAAGAATTTATAACATTACTAAACATAAGGATTATTAATCGTTTTGAAATGATGTTGTCTATGCTCTTCTTCGTTATCTCTCTTGTTTTATTTACTTTTCTCTTCACTCCTTATGTTCTTCTTTTTTTTTATATTTGCTTTTCGTTGAGATTTCATAAAAGACAGAGAATAGTATGAGTCGTTTCTATTTGCTCTTACTGATAACTGCAAAAGGCAGGTTTTTCTTTTTGTATTTTTTTTTTCGTATATACATAGTCTCTTTTTAGTTTTTGTAAAAGATGAAAGTCATTGATTTTTTTTCATACCAATCATTCGAGTATATGTATTTATTGTACCTATAGATAACAGTTTGACCTGACTGTTGTTTGTAGTGATTTCAAATCTTTAAAACGAATTTTTTTCTAATTTCAATTGCACGTGCGCATATTTCACTTATATATATGAATATGTTGGAAAGAAGCGTCTCATATTCGTGAGTCAAAAAGAAAAAGAAAAAGAAGAGAAGAATAAGAGAAAATAACTATACTTTGTCGTTTTATTTCGACTTTTTTTTCTTTAATTTGAATACATACAACACTAACAGTTTAGCTTTTTGCCTTGTCGTATATATATCAAGTACAAAAGAAAAAAGAAAGGTAATAAATCTAATTCTTACAAGCTTAAATTATTTTGTGAAACATTGCTCTATCTTTTTTCTTTGGTTTTTTTTTACGTTATGACAACTGTCGTTTTATAACTATAATAACAAGTGATAATTTTTATCAAAATTTTTTTGTAGCCTCATTTGGAATAAGAATAATAGACATAGAGAAAGAGAAGAGTCTTATCATTAGACTCCCATAAAAAACATTTGATATAGTACAGTCATACATTAAATTGAAATACTATGGCGTTAAATAGTAAGTTTGTTTAACCAATTAAAAAAGAAAAACTAAGCATCATTTAAACCAATGATACTTTTTAAAGTCAACAAAAGAATCTAACGAAAAACAAAAAAAAAGTTCTTTTTTCTTTTTTCTTTTTTGTTTTATTATCTTTAGTGGCATTATTTTATTATAAATATGTCATCACCTTGGACATCAAACAATGGAAAATCATTAATTACATCAATGATTAAAAATGAACATACAAATGATGATGAACATAGTAATCTTTCGAATAATAGTAATACAACATCATCATCAACAACAACAACACAAATTAATCAATCATCAACAAATAATCAACAACAAATATCTATAAATGAACCAATCTATTCGGTACCAACAACATTAAAAAATTTAAATATTATTACTTCGAATAATTTACAACAAGAACAATATTCATCGACAAATGGTAAGATAAATTACAATATTTTGTTATATATACATTAGTCATATGAATTCCCACTACTGAATAACAAATAGAAAAACTTTAATCCATGTGTCTGATATTTTGTCGATACATAGAACTCGATAAAGTCAAATTGCAAGCATCAATTGAAGAGCAATAGGTCTTAATACAAAATATTTACGAGGGAAATATTAGTTTTTTTTCCCTTTGGACCTCAAAAACGAAAAAAAGATTTTTTAAACATTTTTCACATTTTCTACGATTTAACCGCATTAACTCCTATGTTCTTAGTAAAAAATAAAGATTCACATGTCTACATTGTATCGCACAAAGATTAGACTTCAATCCGCTGTAATCTTGAGATGCGAAGAAGTCTCCATTGTTTGGAACGGTCTCAACATAGATTTCTTCTTCATAGATAACTGCAACTATGTGATTCTCAATGAAAACTTGATTAGAGCATGACATTCACTAGAGAAAATTTCAAGGTTAATGATTAAAATTAATCGAAGATACAAATACATTTTTAGCAATTCCCATAAACTTTCATGTAAAGATTACATCATAAATCAGACAAACTAGAATCGTTTTTTTGTTATGACTCAGTTATATATGGTATTTTCCTTTTCTCTTTCTTCGCTTCTCTTTATATCGTATAGATGTTTTCCATCTCATCATGTTTTCTTTCAAGTATTGTTAGGTTTTATGTTAATGATTAAACTAAAAATTAAAATTAAAAAACTTTTCTCAACTATTGTAAATACTTTATTATTATTATTTATATAAATTAGATACATCTCCATTTGTTGGTCAATTTATCAGATCCGATCTTCAATCATATACAGATCCAATAGTTTATTATGGTGATGGTATGATTGATCCACTTCAACAAAACTATCCGCATTTACAACAAGGTAAAAATAAAACAATTTATTTGATTCGAATAAATTCTTTTTCTTTTTCTTTTTCTTTTTTTTTATAGTTCTTTATTCTCCATCAATATCAAGTATTCATCATCCACAAGAATTATCTTATGACGATACAACTAGAACACGAACAATTGTTTATGATAATGGTACAATTCAAACATGGCCATCAAATGAAACTCAACATTATTTAACATATCCTTCAGCAGCATTATCGAATATGAATGAATTAACACATCTTCATCAACATCAAAATGATCAAATACATTTATGGCCAGATCCTACAAATGGTGGACCATTTTATCAATATCCTAGTAAGATGTTTTGTTTTTTTCTTTCTTTGTTTGAAACAATAATAATGTTTTATACTTTAGATGGTCCTTGTTTTGATACATCTGATGCACGTGAATGTGTTAATTGTGGAGCTGGATCAACATCATTATGGCGACATGATGTTACAGGTCATTATTTATGTAATAATTGTTATTTATGTCATAGAGTAGAGAGTCCAAATGGATCATTACAACGATCAACTCGACATATAGTAAGAAAAATTAAATTTATAATATTGTTTTCTTTTTTTTTCTGCATTTTTTTTATTTAGGAAGATGATGATCAACATCGATCATCTGCTATAGATAATTCTTTTTCACTTCCTCTTTCACAATCATCAACAAAAGTCTTAACTTCATTAGCACTTGGAAATTCTGATAGATCTTGTGCAACAATTAAAACTAACGATTCAGTAAATTATTAATTGAAATAATATAATAATTTATTATTATTGTTGTTTTTGTTGTTTTTTCTTTTTTTGTAATATGTAGAATAAGCCAATTTCTGCAACGAACAATAAACAAGTAAATTTGTTTCTTATGTATCTATATAATAAATAAATAAATATAAATTTTAATAGAATATATCAAATTCAAGACGAACAGGTCTTCAATGTGCTAATTGTCAAACACAAACTACAACTTTATGGAGACGAAATAATGAAGGTGATCCTGTTTGTAATGCATGCGGTTTATATTTTAAACTTCATCATGTAAGAATATGAAAAAAAAATTGACAGAATGAATATAGATTTTAATGAATCTTTCTTATTTTTATGATTGAAATCAAAAATTTATAGCAGTCGAAAAAAAAACACTTTTCTTAGCTGATTGTAGTCGAAGTCAGAAGTGAAATCAGTATCGATTATCAATCGAACTTATTTACTTTCCTACTTCTATTATATGAATTTAAATAGGAATCTATGTCGATATTAATCATATTAAGTGAGACTATCTGAAGATGCAAATGGTTACCCATTGTTTGATCATATATTAAATTCACAACGAGGTTTTAGTAAGGCTAGAAAAAAAAAACACGAAAAGGTTCATTTTCCATGAGCCTTTGGAACTCAATTAGGAACGTTTTATTGGATTTTTGATTTACCTTAGGATGTTTACCGAAAACTAAAAAAAAAATAGAATTTCCGTGTGAAATTTGAGTTATAAATAACGAGGTATGTTCAGATTTCCGAAAAAGAAAATTACGGAAATTTCCAAGAACACGTAAACTCACAGAAAAGTATTTTTGAAAATTTGGAAGGTTAAAGAAATTTTGGAAATTTCAGAAATTACCAAATTTTTCGACGTAACGGAGTCTTCAGAGGTATCACTTCCAAATTTTCCGTAATTTCCTTTTTTTGGAGGTCTAAACACTGCTGTAAATAACAGATTCAATGACTCGTAGAATATCATAAAAGCTTCAGCCGAAAATGGTGTTTTTGTATGAAGATACCTGACTGCCAAATAATAATCGTTTGCACAGGCATGAGACAAAAATTAAGCTTAATTAAAAATTCAATATCTTGATAAAAAAAAAAAGATCATTATTTTCAATTGAAACTCTTAAAGTATTCTATACATCATTCAACCCGGCTATGAGCAAAATTTTACATCGGCATTCTAGTTTTTGATATTTCAGTATATATCTAAAGGCGATTCCAAAGATCGATAGTAAACGAATTCTTTTAAACTGTTGCTATCATCACTAAGCTATCCTTCTTGGTTCAAAATGGATTCAAACGTCGAGTATCATTTCAAATGGTTCCATCATTAGTGAAAAAGAGATTATCAAGTTTGTCTTAGTTATAAAAAAAAAAATCAAAAATAAAACTTTGTCAATACATTCAAAATAATTTATTTAAAAAATTTTGAATTTCATAAATTCTAATTAATCTTAAAAACTACTATCATGTGAAATAACGAATTATTTTTATATTTATATGATTGTTTAGGTTGCACGTCCAATGAATATGGTTAAAGAAGGTATACAAACACGTCGTCGTAAACCAAAAAATAATAATGGAAATTTAACAGTAAAATCCAGGCCAACTAAACATACAATTTTAACTGCACCAGTTAAAGAAGCTAAAGAATGTACATCTCAAACAAATCTTAATCATGGTTTAAAAACAACACAAGAAGAATATATGACACGACAAGGAAATTATCAATATAATGAATTATATCCACAACATTTGCATTTACTTCATAATACATATCCACCATCATTTGAACAACATCAACGTTATCTTTCTCAACAACAAATAGATATGGCAACAAATGGTTTTGTTGATACTGAATCATGTTCAAGAAAAATTGTATCATCACCTATTTTATCTACAAATTCATCAACAATAAATAATATGACTAATAATGAAGTACAACATGTAAATGTCAATGCGACTCCTAATAATAATCAATCGTGATAAAACTTTTTGTGTGTATTTTTTTTTTGTTTGTTTTCGTTTTTTTTTTTATGTAGACACGATTATAGTAAAAGATGAAAGTGAACTATTTGTGATGTGTTAATGATTTTGTGTTTTTAAAAGGAAATAAATAATTTGTATTTGTTCGTAAAATATTATTTTTAGACAATATAGAAATGCATTTGACAACAAAAATTCAATTAGAATTTTTCTTTATTAAAATCACTCAGGTTAATGATTTCGAAGCCTTTCCGTTTTTGGAATACTGCTTCTAAGTTCTATCGGTTTCTAATGTTTTCCTGTCAGCTCGAATAAAATCTAATTGTTTACTACGTTCAGGAACTATTAAACTGAGACCGAAAGATTAATAATCAAATAAAGATTTTGTTTTGAAATTGTCTATTATTTTTATATTATCCAATCAAATTTTTCTATCTAAATATTTTTGCATTTTTCAAAGATTTTTCTAACTAAAACGAAAAAAAAACATCAGGGAGAAGTTCGCATTGTTATATTAAAGTGTCATGCTGAATTGAAAATCTCTATCGCTCATATTCTACAACAAAGAGTATAAAATTTGAATGTGTTTGTTTACAGAAAAAAAAAATTTTCTTTTACGCCTTTTTTCTTCTTGCGGTCTTTTCTCTTTCGCATCTATCGAAAGTAATCATTCATGACCGTCGTAAAACAACGTAATACTGTCTAAAGTTTCATTGTATTTCGTCAAAATACTTCATCTAGTTTTACTGTCTTATCTAGATAGTAGGTATAAGGTGTTCTAGAACACATTTTGCAAATAAAAGTAAATTTAAAAGGTTAGAAGAGAGAAAACTACAAAAAAGAACACATCAAAGTAAGTCAGAATGAACCATAGTGTATTTCAGTCATGTTCATTGATTAAATAGATCTTAATTAGCAAATCATAGTAGTTTATCGAAGAATTTTGATAGATTTAGATCAAACATGTGTTACAGTAATATTTAAATATATGATTTTTCTTTTTGCATGTAATGTTGACCTATTTAATCAATAATATTTTTATTCATTCAATCACAAACTATTAATTCTTTTTTTCTGTAAATTTTAGAAAAAGCAAATAAATGATTGTTGCCATGGTGGATTCCCGTTTCGTCGAAAATGAAAAAAAAACAGCTGTTCCCGTTTCGTCGAAAAATTAAACTGTCATAAAAAATAGTATAATCAGAGTGATAAACTAGATTTCTTTGATTGACTTAAACTATTTCCTTAAAAAGAAACTAATTGATATCTCTATACTAGTAATCTGTATTTTTGAAAAAGTCTAAATATGAGGAGGAAAAGGAAAAATTCAATTTTTTTTTGTATATTCATTCATTATTACACAAAATGATGCTATCTATTGTTGAAAGTAAACGTAATATATCAAATTTAATACTTGATACTTTTTGCTACAAAAAATCACATTTTAAATACAACTGGTTTATTGGAAATGTGAAAATCGTTCATAGGTGTTGTGGGTGAATGTGGATGTTTTCTTCTTACACTCACATTCACTCTCATCATGTCTTTTAGCAACTGGTAATTACCTCTACAAAAAAATTTATTTGTAAATCGAAATGTACGATTACATAAATTAAACGAACGTTTTAAAAAACAAAACATTAACATTGAATAAATTTCTTGAAAAATTTCTGAGACTAATTGGAATAAAAAAGTGTTGGATTTTTTTGTCTTTTCTATATTTATGTATCTAAATCCGCTCTGTAATAAAGTTTTTTTTTTGACAAACTGATTTACAAGTAATTAGGCACTATTCCTGATTAGTATGATGAAAAATCTCATCAAATAATATAATCTATTCTTCGTTGATTAAGCTGAATTTATTTTTTTCGACGAAACGGGACCTAATCTGTTGCCATAGAGTATCGACATGATATCTTGAGTAATTGAAATTGTTATTTATGATAATAATATCCATAGAGAGATATTCAATTTCACATTATTTAAACAAACATCTATATCGCAAAAAAAAAACGAAAAATCGATGAATGACAAGTAATCATCATTCTTAACATGATTATTATTGACGAGTTAATTGCCATATTAAATGTTCAAAAAAAAACCTTCCAGCAATATTATATTTAGAAAAAAAAAATCAACATTTTGCTATTACTTTCTCAATTCATTTCTTGAAAGTATCAGTATGCAATAAAAACCAATGCAAATATGACTTTTAAAAAAGTGAAACGACAATATATGCCTATTCATGTTCTTTGATATGTTTTTGTAAATTGATTTAACAATATGAAACAGTGATTAAAAAATTAGACTGAGTTTAAACCAATTCTTGTTTCTTTTTTTCTTGTTCATTAATCCATGTCAAAGACAATCTATTGGAACAAAAAAGGATATCTTAACTGTGTCTAGATGTTTATAATTATCCATGTTAATGTATATATTCATCTTTTGATCATCATTAAGTAATAGAGTAAAGAGACAAAGACAGCAAAAAAAAAAAGGAGAACGATCTTCTCAGGTGTAATAGAAC
The DNA here is from genome assembly GCA_905250075.1 of Rotaria sp. Silwood1. NCBI lineage: Eukaryota > Metazoa > Rotifera > Eurotatoria > Philodinida > Philodinidae > Rotaria > Rotaria sp. Silwood1. Next base: position 36,265 of record CAJNOP010000675.1, on the reverse strand, counting down.
TCATGCTGTGACCGACCATCAACACATATGTATATGTTGTGTGAAATGTGATTCTTGAAAATAGTTTAAGCAGAATAAAAAAAAAACTAGTGAATAGAAATACGAACAAGAAAAAAAATCACACAATTGTGATTCTTTGAAGAGTTTTTAACGATGATGATTATTATAACTTAAATGGTGACAAAATTGTTTATGATAGTTCGATAAGAAAAGATAATTGATAATTAAAATTGATGTTTCTTACGGATCAAAACATTTTTCATCTTTTTCTATATTAATATAATAGCAAAAAGATAAAACATTTGCTAAACAAATATCACAGTTAGTTTCGAAATCGATCCAAGAGAGACATATTCTTAAATTAACTTGATTATTATAAGATGATCGTCATGATTGTCTGAGAAATATTTATTAGAAAAGTATTTCGGATCTTCGTAGCAAATCTAAAACGTATTCTATTTTTGAAAAATATAATCTAACACTTTGAACTTTTCTACATCTTTATCTCCAAAGACGATATATCAAAGTGCGTGTTGAACAAGTTGTCGACACATATTTCTTTTTCTCGTTCATTATCATCTTGAAACATAATTGTTTATATGCATACGTTAGTTTTTATCTATTTCTTATTTGTTCACTTTTTATTAGCATGTTTATTTATTATACATTTGTTTTTCTCTATGGACCAATAAAAAAGAATGAAAAAAAGAAAATCAATAGCCTATTGGTTGATGATATCAATTGATTTCTTTTCTTTTTTTTTCCTCTTCAATGATTGTATATTATTTTGTGTTGTCATTCTTTCCATCATTAATCGATATAGATTTTTTTTTTAAATTATTTTCTTTTAATAAACCTAAGAAATATTTCATTATTTTGACTTCTTTTATCTTAGTAATCAGACGCGAGTATTGATACTCAGGAGAAAATGTATCAGGATGTTAAATTGCTTGTTGTCTATGACAATGTTCATATGGTAAGTATAATAGAAAAGCCTTGAATAGTTTGGTTTTTTTCGGATCTTCGTTCTATGAGATGGATTTTTTTCTGCATAAAAAGCTTTGCGCATGACTTTCAAGCTATAAATTCAAACTTTGCACGAATACACTTCTCAATAAGATTAGTTTATTAAACAAGTTGTAACTTTTTCTAGTATTTTCTATTTTGAAAAGTTCAATCAAGCAAATTTAGTTCATCTATTGTTAGATCTCCAGAAAGAAAATCTGAGACTTGCACACTCAATTAATCTTGTAAAGAACTTTGTTAGTGCAAAGTTTGAAGCCGAAAACATTCGGCCCAAGTCGAACAAATTTTTTTTTTGTAGAAAAACTCATTTAAATTTCGATATTTCGAGAACGAAAGCTCGAAAAACCAAACTATTCTAGATTTTTCTATTACTTTCTGTTATACATTACATGAACATTGTCAAAATAATATGACACTTCTGGAGAAATTCTCTCATTAGTTATGCATAACTATTGTCCTTCTTATCAATCTTAATTATATTTTAAAAAGGATAAATCTAAATAATAGTAATATATATTTAGATTTATATGCATTCTCATATTTATACTGAAAATAATTCATATTTATTCAATACAACAACTTTTAATAAACAACATGAATTAACAATAAATAATAATTATTCATCATCAGATTGTCAAATATCAATACCATATAATACTAATAATGAATCAATACCTGTATCATATTATACTGATGATATTTATATGAATTCAATGTTATTTACACAAACAACAACAAATAAATTTTATGAACCAATTAATTCATATAATTGTAAAGAATTTTCTATTTTCGTAAAATATTTTAAAAATATTATACGAATCTATCAATTTTATTTTTTAGCTTATTTCAATGAATCATATCAGTGTGTTAAATGTGGTACTGTACAACCGAGTGAAAATATACATTGGAGTAAAGATATTAGTGGATTTAATATATGTCATAAATGTAAAATTCCTTCAATAGCTAATCGAAAAAACGTTCGTATATTCCTTACGTATATATATACTCTTTAATTAAATTTTTTTTGATTAAATATTTTAGATTACTTCAGGTAATCAATGTGCAAATTGTTTTACAAGAGATACAACATTATGGCGAAGAAATATTAGTGGAGAAAGTGTTTGTAATGCTTGTGGTCTTTATTATAAATTACATAGAGTATGTACTATAAAACTTTCATAACACAATATCAGAAAATATTATATTTATGTTTAACTTACAATGTTCAAGATATTAGTACTCGTTGATTCTATATAAGAATTAAATTTAATACACATAACTATAATTATCGTCTGAGCTTTCTATAGATGATGTGTTGATCTATTTTTATTAGTAAAAATTCTTTGTTTACCGTGTGCATTGCAAATCTTGAGGGTGTGGGTGTGGGAAATCAGTTTTAGTGTTGACTATTAGGCCAAAAAAAATAAAAAATATATGGAGGCGAAGATTGTGTTTTATACTTTTTGAATTTAGTACTAATATCTTGTCACGATACTTTTACAAGTGACAAAATCTTCATTCTTCTTAATCAATAGAATATTAGCATAATCATTAAGAAACTATGTGTATATCATTAATGTCAACAACTTTTATATAATATTCTATGAAGATTTTGTACGTTAGCTTGTAAAATTTGACTTGTTGATTTTTTTCATAGCATAAAACAATAGTTAAAATACAAAAATGTTTTTGTTTCTGGAATAAATAAATGAATATGCTATGAATAATGTTTTTGAATAGATTAATCGACCATTAGAATTAAAAAAAGATGGAATTCAAAAACGAAAACGTAAATCAAAAAAAGATAAATTATCAACAATAAACGATGTGCCAATGCTTGATAAGACTAAAAGTAATGTTTAAAATCTTATTTTGTTCTTTTTGTTTTTTTATTTCTCATGTTTTCTTCTAGAGCAATCTGCACCAATTATTTTCGATACATCACTATGTACATTTGAAAATGATCAACAATTGAATAATCTACAATCTTCTTATACAAACTATTCAACTGATCCTGCACCTGATAATGTCTTATTTTCATATAAAACATCTAGTCTTTATCCACATTTTCATCATATTAATAATTCATCATCATCGGTTAAACAGCTTCCGTCACAATATAATTATTAATAACAATCTTCATCCTGTTATTAAGTGCATTAAAACTATTTTTAAAATAAAGTTAAACATAAAATATAAAATTCATGAATTAAATATACGAATTTAGATATATAAAATAATATGTTTGTATTCAAATGTTTCTTATCAGATTGAGTCGTTTTTTTTATTTCTATAAAAAGAAAGGAAATATACACATGAGCATTGAGTATACTACATAAACTCTTCTTCAAACCAATTCATACCGAAACTATATAAACAACTAAATAAAGAAATTATCTTTAATATATGTAGCAGAGAAAATGCTCAATGATAATTAAATGTTAAAATCGCAAGTGTATTTTATTTTATATTACATTGAACTGTTTAGAAAAGGTGTTGTTATTGTTTCTCAGTATATCAATAATCTTCCACATAAGTCCAGGATCTATTAAAATTGTCTTCATCTAACTATTCCTTTACAACTATGAACAATCTTTAGTTCAATGTTTCGTATAGTATCTTTGAACGAAAGGGATAAAAATTGTTAACAGATGTAAAGGAAGACTTAAATCAGAATGAATTTTATTTTATTTTTTTGATCGTCTGGGACAAATCCTAATGGGTACTCGTAAATTTCAAAGCAGTCACTATATACCACTTAGATTGGCATTTTTGCAATGAGTGGTAACTTTTGATAGAATAAGATGCAAGAATAAAATTAGAATATGTTGCAAATCTAGATCGATATTTTATCATAAATACCCCTGATGAAGGTACTCATCAAGCGAGTACTCGCCAATACTAATCAATGTGTCTTGGGTACTCCTATATAGTTTTTATATACTCCAGTAGTTTATGTAAAATACTTATAAGACTATATTGTGTTCAGTATTATTGTATTACGTTTATTCAATATGTATATAAAATTAAATAACAAAAAATGCAGGCGCACATAATGAAAGTTTAAAAAAAAAACAATTATTATGAGAAGTATAGCTATCATATGATGTTTACATTTTTTTTAATAGAGTTAGAAAAATCTTCTACGTTAGACAAGAGTGTGAAAGATTTCTTCATTTTTATATAATATAAAATTAAAATTTTATTTATTCATTTAAAAGATCAAAGAAAAGAATATAATTTAAATAAAAAAATTATTTTTCAAAACAGAATTTTCTACAGTCGCCTGAAACCTGGCGACAGAAAAGAAATTTCAGCTGTTTTAGCTCTGCTTCTGACAGAAACTCATACGAAGACACCTTCTCTCAGTCAAAATATCATAGAATGTCGATGATTTTAGCATGTCTTGTTTGATCTTTATCAAAAAGACGAGTGAAAACTTTCTTCGGAAGTTTGAATCCTTCCCATTCTCGAAAACACTTGTGAGTTTTGCAATCAACAATTTTTTCAGTAATTAAATTTTCATGTTTTTTATAATTTTATTTTATTTTTGAATATTCTAAAAATAAATAAAACATCATTTTCATGGTACCATAATAAACAAATATCTAACTTTCTCTACTAGAGCCGTTCGGAATCAGATCTAACGTCAATCCGATGGGCTTTTCTCTCCATTGATAATAAGAATTTCTTAAAGTAAGTGTACACTGATGCATAGATTGAAAACAAAAAGATATAGGAAAAGAAAAACGCAAAGTAAATGATTTTGCGAAACAAAAATGTCGGATTAGAAATTGTTGGTTATACACAAACGAAAATCAAATAGACATTTTTTTTTATCCATAACTATTTATAATCTTTTAGTAATTTATATAGAAACACCAAAAAATAAAATTCTTTCTCTATAGTATTATTTAAATATCTTCATGATTTCAAGTTCTTTTGTTTGATTGTATTTTATAGTTCAACTAAAAACTTGCATTTTAGTACAGAATTTTTATATCTAAATTTAGAAAATTAAATTATCACGAATTTCTGTTAATACATATAAAAACAATATTTAATCTCGTTTCACAAGTAAACAGTGGAAAATGAAAACGTGTCTTTGGGTTTTTTTCTCAAAGTCACCATTTAACAAAATCAAATAAATGATTCATCAACAAAGAATAGAGAATACAACTAGACAAATTGTTAAATAAAATAGTTTCTTTCTATTATCAGTAAATATATGATGTCATTCAAGTTTATATGTGTATTTTCAATTGTTTGGAAGAATTTTTAAGAAGAAAAATTCTCAGTTTTTCCTGATGATCTGCTTTTTTTTCTGAAAAATAAGACAATTTTCAATAATTGATTGTTAAAGATAAATCTAACTTTCTTTATTATTTTACAATTCAGAGTACACACTCATGTATGAGAATGAAAAACACATATTTATATAGGTAAAGACGATGAGCAAAAACAAAAGAGATTGAGAAAAGTAGATGATAGAAACAATGTATAACTTATATATTAACACGGGTTACATCACCACATAATTTTCAATGTTTGCATTTTCTTGTAATTTTTAAATTATTTATTTCAAATTTACCGTAAAAAACTCAATCTAGAAATCTCATTTATAAATGAGTTTGCTAGAGTGAGTATTTTACGGTAAATTTGAAACAATTAATGTAAAAATTCAAAGGAAATGAAAACGTTGAAAATATGTTGGTTATCAAAAACTGAGAATTTTCCTATAAAACGTCATACTAAATACTTGAAAGTACACATCTACTTGAGCAGTTCATTACAATCTATCTAACCATATATTAAAATAATTAAAAAAATTCAGCTTTTATTTTAAATTTCTAGTACCTTATATACAAGTGTATAAATATTTTGCTAAATATTCTACGAAAAAAAAAACCAACATGAGTACTACTACATTCAGTATTCACGTCGTTGCTTATGAATAAACCTATAGAGAGAAAATCTTATGAGTATTTATTGGAGTACACGAGCAATATTCATACATATAAAATTACTTGTGTATTCGCACGAGTAATTTGAGTACTCTAGTTGACAAGTATTGTTCACTTGATTGATGCTTTCACTAGGAATGATTCATTTAAAACTCAATGTATATATGAATTATTTTTATGTTTTTAATGATGCTTTCTATGTATCAAATATTCTCCTTTTCGAAATCATTCTCTTATTCAATTGTTAGAAATTGAACAAATTTCATGCCGTATATGTAATAAAATCTTTCTCGGAAATCAGAAAGTAAACTCCATTAGAGAAGTATTTTAATAACATACAATGATTATGACTCTTAATTATCGGAAGCAAATCTATATATTTTTGCGTATGGAAAACTAAAATAAATTCCGTTGTCGTGTGATGTTCTTACAAAAAAAAAACAATAACACTCCAATGTCATTGTTGTATGAAAAATATTTGTCTAATTAATATTCGCAAGTATGAGTGGCATAAATAAGAGTTTAACACTACAAATCACTAGTGTATTGATTGTTTTGATCGACTTTCTTTTTTTTTTTCTCTTGGAAAAAAACAAATTCATAGAGATACAACGATTATACAAATACATGAAAGAAATGTTTCTTTTTAACATATTTAGTTTTCTTCTTTTTTTTAAATAATCAAAAAAAAAAAATACAAGAAAGTTATTTTAACCAAATTTTGGAATACCAGAAAATGCTGATGCAAATGCACGTTTGCCAAATTTCGGAATACCATGAAATAAATTCGACATAAGACGTTTAGGTTTTATATTTGTATGACTAAAATGTTGTTGATCTTTATCATAACAATCATCATAAAGTACACATAATATATTCAAATAATCGAGTCGATCATTTTTATTAATAGCCAATGGTTTTAATAGATCTTGTCCGTTCAAATTCAATGATGATAATATTTGTTCTATTTTATTTTGATCAATATGTGGTATAGGTAATGAATAACAGTAAAAATTGAAAAGAGCAAGAATAATAATTAGATGAAAACATGAATAATGATACATCATAAATTTTGTAGAAAAAAAGTTTGCTTACGAATATTCTAATCTCTTGTGATGTGTTCTTGCTATACTAATAATCGAAAAACATATATGATTCTCTATTAGAATTTTTTTCCTGTTTCTCATTTTCTCTCGCTCTTTCTCTCTCTCTCTCGCTTCCTGCATCTTGTTTTTTTTTTTCATCAACTCGTTATTAAATTAGCTCGATAGAGACATTTATTGCATACAAACGAATATTTGTATTTAAGAAATTGTGAATTATAATAAAGAATATTTTCAATAGTTAATATAGAATGATAAGTGCGACTGACATACGCTTTATATAACTTATTAAATTACTATAAGAAAAGAGAGTTGTCAATAATATTATTATTTTATTTTATTATTGTGTCTTTTTGTGTATTAGAACTGTCATTATTATTGTTATTCAATAAATATTTGAAAATAATAATTGAATAACAAACGCCTTCTGATGATTCCGATATATATATATATATAAAAGACATCTATATAATAAATCAATTGTATTCGCTTGATTAAATATTCTAAAAGATATGTAAGAATACTGAAGTAGACATGATATTAAAAATAAACATTGCCGTCTTGTGTATTATTTGATCTTAGTATTCTCAAAAGAGTATTAAAATTTTGAAGTGCTAAAAGTATTCTATTTTCGTTTTTGATAAAATACTTATTCAATATTCTGTTACATCTTTAATGAATCGTATTCTAATTTGTTACTTTATATTCAGATAACCGTTAGACGAAATAAGAAACAGAAAATAAGAAAGTCTATTCAAATTACATGAAGAAGATTATCACATCTATTATTGTAAAAAAAACATCCTATCAAAAAGCATCATAAAGATAAAATTGGTGATAATTATACGGAAACATGAGAGGTATGCAGAATCATGTACGAGCACTGGTAGAACTGCAGGATGTCGATCTAATTGGAATTCATTTTCATAAAAATTATATTTGTTGTCACTTTTTTAGGTCATCATGTTAAAGCACTAGTCAAGTGAAATAGCTGTTTTTCATGATCAAAATCACGTTCCACATCTAATTCTTTTCTAATTTATTCTGTTAATACATTCATATTTTTATATATTTATTCTATGCAATGTATCTTGATAAATTGGATTGTTTTGTTGGCATGAAGCAGTTTTCACTTTAGACAAAAAAAACAAAAAGATAACATAAAAAATCGTTTATGATAATCAACAAAACATCCAGGGACCTCAAAAATAAAATAAAAAAAATATCATTTAAATGGTTTCTTTTTTATCGAAATAATAAAATAAAACGTTTCATAGTTTTAATTATCTCACAGATATTTAAATCATTTCATTAGTTCCATTATTAGTGCATTTTTTTCATGGCAAAATTTTCATATTTCTTTGATTATTTTAACATCATTCTCATTATATGATTTTGATTATTTTACAAAACGAAAGTCATTGTATTAGTTTCATTACTTTTACATTCTATTTATAATTTTAAAAGTACTAGAATCATCACAATACTTTGATTATTTCCACATCATTTTCATAATATGATTTTGATTATTATGCAAAAAATGAAACTTATTACATTACTTTTGCATCATTTTCATTCTATGATTTCGATTGTTTTGTAAGAGATTAATCGAAAGATTAATTTCATTACATTTGCATTTGAAACACTCAACTTCAATCGTTTTTTAAAGAAACAAACAAGTTTTAATCAATAACTTTGGTGTGAAAAACATCATGTATCATGACTTTTTTTTCTCCTTGATAATAAATGATGAAAATGATTAATTTAAATCTTATCTACTAATTTGTCCTTATATATGAGACGTCCTTGACAAATGGAATATATTAGGATAGAGATCCTGCTGTGTTCTGCTTTTTTTTCTAAAGATTGTAGTATTTTTAATAATATATGTGCTTTGCCAGTTTACGTGATAATAGAGTAAAATGAACTTTTGAAAAGTTTACTGCAGAGACTCTTCAAGGACAACCAATTCAGACTTGTATAAAAGCTGGGCTGCAATTACACAGTCAGGTAGTTAATTAAATCGGATGAAATCAAAGTGAATTCTTTGTGTATCCTTTTCATGACGAGATTTTTGTACACTTTAAATAATTTTCACCCATAAATTTAAAATATATTAACAGTAATGATTGTTTCATCATTGAAAATATGTGGTTGTTTGTTTTTTTTTGACTGAAGTTAACAATTTCTTTTTGAAATTGAACTCATTTAATATCGATTTAGTCTTATATTGCCGTGAAAATACTTCGAGAAGAGTAATATGTAAAGATGATATTGTATTGAAGCTGATCGTTTGTTTTTATTGTACATGTTCGTATCATTTTTATTACAATTGGAACCTTTGTAATTTTCGATAATTTTTGAAGACAAATACACATGTTTGTGTGCACGAAGTATTTTTCTCAGTCAAGAATTGTTATGTCATGAAATAAATTCTTATTGATTTTTCTTTGCATATTATAACTAATTCTAAGTATTAATCTTGTTACTAAATCTAACATCTGACCTAGAATGCATGATTGTATAGAAGTACTTTTGATGGCATAACCGACTTTTTATAATCAGTATCGCAATCTATGATTAACTCTATGCTTATAATTTATAAAATCAATTTATCGCAAACGTATTTATAACACTGAAAGTGTATTAATTATCATAAAAAAAGATTTATTAGATATTCTCTTTATTTTTGTAGTTAACAGATACTATATTAAGTCTATGAAATAGAGATTCATGCTATTATTTCATTGTTTGACTAGATTATTGATGTGTCTATTCAGTCCAGTCAAGATCTTAAAAGTATTCGTCTAACTTTTAAGAAAATTATACATCGATTTAACTATTTTCGATTTGGTATAACCCATTAATATACAGTTGTAGCTTGATTTTTTTATGTGTCTTTTTCCGATATGCATAAAAAAATATTAATTCAAATTCCTTGATTAAGCGTCATAACTGACACCCAAGATTTAAATTGCATTAATTTTCTTTTTATTTAGCTTCGGTCCAACAGTTTATGCAAATGTTAATATCAATATACAGAAAATAAAATTATTATGATTTTTTATTTAGATTTGATCCAACAGCTTATCCAAATGTAAATATCAATTTCTAAATAATAAAATTATGTATATGTAAATAAAATAAATAAAATATATTAGTACTTAAGAAGTGGGTGAGGATGTTAGTGATAAAGAATCATCAGTTGACTATGGTTAACCCGTCGACTGACCATATTTACTGTCTGTTAACCTACGTTCTTTCCAAAAGTTCATCTTTAGCTATATGATTGTCAATGAAGTTTCGATTCATTTTCAAAATATACAAGTCGTATGTTTTCGTTTACGATATAATTCTGTCAGCAATAGATGAAACGTGACAGATTAAAATAGGACTAGCTACTATCAATTAATTAATTGATATCTTAAATGCAGTAGTTTTTTTTTGTTGGTAAAGTCAAGAGATTCGAGTGACCGATTCCAACTATGCCACTCATATAAACAGGCAGAGTTGATGTTCTTATTTGAAGATAGAAGCAAAGCAAAAGATCTGAAACATTTACAAAAAACTATTGTTGCTAAGATCTGTCTGAATACAAAATTTATCGTCGAAATTCGAAAATCAGTTTTTCTGGATCACGACATTCATTTAAAAAATAACCTGTAAAAATTTCCTATTTTCATAGCAATAAATTAAGCGTATGGACTCTTCTCAGAATATTTATCTTTCATTTGGCTTTGGATAATGTGCATAGTTTCGAGTCAAAAGAAGTTTATCAGTTGAAGAACTTCCTTCGGAAATACGATTATTGACCTGTTTGAAGAGATTCGACCTTTTCTCAAGTAAGAAAAAAAAAGTACATGTGTAGTGTGCCAAGGTAATCTTCAGTTGCCCCCTAAGAGAACAAGAAGAAGACATCTAAACAAACTTCATGAATACTATGACGTCAATTCACATTGTGTAAATTTTCAAGAGCAGTTCGTTGAAATTCGTATCGGATAATTGAAGTCCTCTTTAGAAATATAATGAAAAAAGAATTAGTAGTGAAAAATTATTAGAATAGATTAGTTGAAAGATTCATATTTTTGGATGTCATATGTGTGTGACTAGAAAGTCATCAGCATCTCTCTCAAACTCATACCATTCGAGAGTACATCAATCAAACTTTGATGGAATTTAATTTCCTCTTTTGATATTTTTGTTTGTAAGATTTTTTCTTTGACATGTTTTCCTTCTACATGTTTCCATTGAGTCTCTTTACGCACTAAAATACTAATGTTCTTGCAAAAATCAATTGTCCATGCTTACAAATTCGAAATATTACAATGATTAACTTTTAGATTAGTTAAACCCGAAAATTTTCTCTATACACATCGATGTCATATCATTCATAGACTTTGCCATGTTTCTTATTTTTTATTGTTTCAAGTGAAAATTGTCCCTGTCGTATTTTTTTATGTTATTCTTATTAAAAAAAAAGTCCTTGAATAAACTTTTAAGATTTAAAAAGAAAACTAGACCATATGAATCAATCGAAGCAGAAATACGTATGTCGTTGTTTGTCAAGATCGTAATTATAGTTCGTTCTGGAAAACGTTGTTTAGAATCTGTTTCATTAAAATTTTTAACAATAGGAAACATATGAAAGAAGCATATGTATCATGATGAATCTTGATAAGATTGAAATTTAATTATTAAGATTTAACTTGAATTCATCTCAGATTCATAGATTGAGATACTATCAACAGTCTTTTACGAGTCTTGGAATATTCACTGAATAATAATGTAACAAAAATGAAAAGCCAACTTGTATTTCATGGTATACAGGCAAATCTATGTTGATAGATTTTTAAAAAAGACTTTAAATGCTTGTCTCTTTTTTTCTGAAGAACTTTGCTGAAAATTAGAGCATAGTAAACAAGTCAAAATACTCTCCTCATTTTACGATATTTTCTGACACACTGAAAATTTCGTTCTAGACTCATTTGATAGAAAATTTTCTGCGTTTCAAAGTTATATATGTTTCAGAGTGATCTTTTTTTAATTTACTTTCAAAAACTAAGAAAAGTGAAGATGTTCAAAAACTTCTCTTGTGATCGTATGATCAAGATTAAATTTGTCGAATAATAATGAAACATCTTGGAAATGCAGTCAGAAAAACAACAGTGATTAGACATGTTAAAATGTTCAAGGAAAATAAACCATCAAACAGAGCTTTTAATAAAGAGAATCATGCAGGTGTCATTTGAGATGAGAAAAAACATTCAAGTTTGTTTTTATCATTTGTAATACACACATATACTCTTTCAAATGATTCATACCATTGAAAGAACTATAATTAAATGTTTTTTGACAAATATTGTAACTCATATAATCAGGAATTCGTTGTCATTTACTATTTTTATTTTTCTATTACTAGTAAACCAAATACTTTTGATAATATAACGTTTAAAGTCATCGTCTTGTTGTTGATTATTTAATAAATACTTGTTCCATTGTTTACTAAACGTCTAACTTTCTTTAAAGAATACATTACATTTATGGGTAATGATGCACAAACAGATGAAGTAGTTTCACTTGAACATAAAGCAATTTCCCTAGAATAAGATATGTTAAAAAAAAACGATGAAAAAAGTAAATATAACAGCCTAACCTACACTTAGAATAGTATTGTGTTTTCATGAGGAAAACTTCAGTTATTTAAGTAAGTCCCGTGAAAATAATCAAAATGCTGAATGTATAATCTCGTGAAAATTTTCTATAAGGATTTTTTTTTACAAAAAAAAAAATCACTAGTAATATTTTTCGGGTTTGTTATGTCGAGTGAAAGTCAACAACCTTCAACACAATTCCTATAGGATACATAACTGAACTATCTGTCTTTTTATGTTCTATTACAAATGTTATCAACGATACATTCATGAAATATTGTTATTAACATAACAGATAGTTGAAAATTATTAGATAGTTAATTTATATTTCAACAAGATGAAGTTCTCGTCAACCGTCAGTCTGCTTTATGAAACACGATCTAAAAGGATTGATAAAGTCTAAAGATTGAAATTTCAATTTCACTCCTCCATCCCTCCCCCACCCCCCTCTACACACACGTGTGATAGACATAAGCATCTAATCAAACCCATTGCGGAACTAGCATAATAGTTGTTCTTTCCTTTTTTTCATGATCACTCTAATATATTATAAATTCAATATCAATTAGTTAATAGCCTCTTTGACAATACCAGCAGCTCCATTATGTTTCACTGTCTGATTCTGCAGAGATTATACTGACAGCTTTTTCTACTAGCCAACGGCTATCGTTTTCTCCTATGATGTTCATCATTGTACGAGCTTAATAAAAAATGGCAAAGTAAAGATGCTGATTTTTGTTCTCCTGTATTTGATGACTACTAAATAAACCTGATCTTAATCTTATAGATTACTTGATTTTGTATAAATTATCTCATGAGATAAAATGGAACAATATAAAAAGCAAAAAAATTAGGGCAGAAATTGGTCGTCACAATATCGACTGTAGAACGAATTGAATTTATCGAATATTACAAAAAATATGCATGTATATTTTTTTTTAATATAAAATACATAATTTGAAAACATATTTCATCCATTTATGGTGCATCACTCCTCATGCATGTTTTTTTGAGGACAAATTATATGTTCAGTATTTTTTTTGTAAATGTTCAGTAAAATTTATTCAGTTTTATATGCAAATTTTCAATAAAGAAATCAAACTATCAGTATAAAATCCAATGTTCGATAACTATTATATTTGTTCAACTAATTAATTGTTTGCTCAGGAAATTAATAAACTGCTCAGTATTAAAATAACAGTTTCAGTAATTAATTCAGTTTGCTGAGTCAAAAATTCATTTACTTAGTAACAAGTAGCATTTTCACCAGTAATCACTTTTATTTTATCGATGAAAATATTTTGATGTAAATAGAAGAACAGTTGATCACATTGACTGGTGATGACATCATCAGTCAACAGATACTATGTTACCAATGTAACAAAATTTGGCAAAAAATCGGATTAAAATCGATTATTGTAGTTGCTCGATATTTTAGTTACATATGAAGATGAATATATTGCATTCTCTCCTTGTTCTCAATTTAACAAAGGAGAAGAAGATTCTTAATATCATCTCCTTGTTTGCCTCTCTGCATATCCTTATATAAATATAGCGTGTTTTTTTCTAAATAAGTTGAATTTTGATTTACCAAAACTTTTATTACTAATTTGATTTAAAAAGGTTACTATTTAAAAGCTAAGTAAAAAATGTCACTTTTGCTAAGTAGGATGTGGGTGTGAGATTTTGATACCTTCATCCACACGCACACCCTTCTGTTAATTATAATTACACTTTTTTTTTTTACTGAAATTAATTAATGAAAAAACTGAACAAAAATAATTTAAATATTGAATATTTTTAAATTCATCACTGAACTTCTTGAATTATTTACTGAGTAAAATATTAATTTTTACTGAACAAGAACTACTGAACATGTGAAAAAAAAAATTTACTGAGTATTCATAATAAAATACTGAACAATTAAATACAAGCCTTTTTTTTCACTTCTCAATGCAGTTCATATAGCATTTGTAATCTACTGGTTAAAGTATATTCTGGCATTGATAATGCCCTACAACGAAAGAATTTATTTTACATTTATTATAAAGAAAGTTTTTGTTATGAAATAATTATAATAGAAAATTCTTCATCTATATAAAACAAATTATTGATTTAAAATCATCTGAGCGTAATAAGAGAACCTATTTCCATTTAAATAAAATAACTAGAAATACTTTTATATAATTATATTCTGTTTAGTCAAGTTTCTGTTTTGACAGAATATATGAAATACTATTCATAGAATTATTTTTTCTAATCCTACGCACTACTTCATCTCAATTCATGTGATGTTTAATACCCTATAAGAATACAAGAAAAAGAACATATCAAGTCATATTTTCTTAAGACAAGTTAAAGATTAAGAAAACAATATTTTACCAATGTACTTAAGTAAAATTTCTTTTGATAATTATTTATTTTGTTATTAATATATTTTTTTTGAAATATTTAGTATATATATGTATTATCATTGTTCTTATACCAATCTCAACAAATCATGCTTTGCCAAATCCATCTTCATTTTATTTTGATGATGATCAATTATTACCTATTACTTATTTGCATATGAAACGACAAGAAGTATTTGATCCATATGGTTTCAATACAATACTGACTCGATTCAGTAAACGTAATAAACTTGATGATACTTATACAAAAGAAACAAATGGTTCATTTGATTAAAATAAATCAATATGACTCTATTTAATATCGAATTTCTTTATTGAAAATGAATATTAATAATTAAAAAAGTAAAAATTTGTATTTGCATATTATCCTTGTGAACAAAAACAAACTGAAAGGAAGCTTTTTTCTTTTTGTTTCAATCTTTTTGATTGATTGTAATTGAATGAATTCATTTATTCTTTATTGAAAATAATATGTATTCACATGCATAACTATTTTGTTTTATTATTCTAATATTAGAATGATGGGTCAATTGCTTTTGAATGATCACATGATGTTTTACTATAAATGTACAAAGAAGATTATAGAGGGTTTGTCATACAAGCAGTGTATGTCATAGTTGACATGAGAATTTCATTGATTTGGAAATGTGTAAATTAACTTTTTTAAAGGAATTTTCCTAAGAGAATATTTTATAAATAAGATTAACTAATTGATATAGACAAAGGTTCACAAAATAAAGTCATGTTAAACTCAATAAGTAAAAAGTTGAAATATTTTTCTGAATTTTCTTCTTTTATTGATAAAAAAAGAAGACAAATGATTGTTATAGTGTATGCATTTCAGTTTTTCTGACTGCTCTATTTCATATGCTGTTAATTATAAATAGAGATCAAATGAATTTCTTTTTGTTTTTTTTGGCAAGAACCATCATGCTTCATATACTGTCGATTATACTGTTTCGACCAGTAGGATTCAAATATGAAGCGTAACGCATTTATCTTTATTTTAATTGATAAGTTTTTAGACAAGTCTAGAAAATTTATCTATTCTTCATTTATTTGACCAAAAGTTATGAGATGAATAGCATAAATCAGAAACACACTCAAAGGGAGAAAAGGTGAGTTTCGGATACCTTTGCGACTTTGAATAATTTCCAAAGATTTCAAGGCCGAAGCATCTCCTGTTTATTGTTATAACAAACTATCCTCTCGCTTTCTATAGGCATAAATGTCTATCATAAGTATGTACGACACTCCATTTGATTAGGTTGGATTGCAATATTTTTAAGTAAACCTCAAGGATAAAATTTAGACTAGAAAGTTGTCAAAGTGTCCCTTACAAATAGTACATTTTTTTAATTACATGCTATCTTTACTAATCACAACGATGAAAGGCTAAGAAGTATAAATGAATGTCAATACTGAACATAATTTCATAAAAGAAAAAGCTAGATGTTTTTTTTTGTTTCTTGCTGAGTTCTATTTAGAAAAAAAATTTATTAATTTGTAACGAATCATAATACAAATTTATTTAATCTTGTCTACAAAAAAGTGTTAATCATTCATAATGTGTTAGAATATTTTCACAGAAGATAATTACTTTTTAAACATCGAAACTCATAATTCTTTCAGGACAAATCTTTTGTTTCAATCGAAATATAATTTTTTAATCAATTGATCGTATTTGACGCAAAATAATTATATAAAAACTTCATGAAATTCAGGAAAAAAAAGAAATGTAATCCGATTGATTGCCGAGGAAAAATCTCATCAGATGTCTCCTTCCGATTTCAATGTATCTACTACATACTTAACTAAATTATCAAGTTTTTTTAAGAGATACTCTAGGTTTTTGGAAAACTTATATTTTTCAAATTTTAATCAGAAATTTTGTGCACATAGAAAACTCAATTAGAATAGTCTCCATTGAAAAAAAAAATTAGAAGTTTTCAAAAAAAATGAAAGTTTCATATTTTCAAGAGACTTCATTTTAAACTTCTGAATTGTGTTTTGTGAAAGCTATTCTAGTTGAGCTCTCTGCATGTCGCCAAATTTCAATAAGAATACAAATCCTTTGGAAATTTTATTAGAACACTGTAGTATCTACATTGTATTCGAAATAAGACATCTGAGGAAGTTCTCTCGTCATCAATCGCTAATGAACCCATCGACCTACTTATCTACCTCTAATCACACAGATTATGTTGCAAAATCCTGAAGAACTTTATCAATGAGAATAGGAGTAGATACGTGTATCAGAGCTGTCGATGCAACACAATACAGTGATGATCGAGTTTTTGAGAAACTTCTTATCTGGATTCGGACACATTTCAATACGGTACTAGGTAGACTTCTTTCACGCCATTTACAAATTTGATATTTATTCTTAAAAAAAGACTGGATTTTTGCATTGAAAATATTATTTTGAAATTTTCAGTCAAGAAAATTTTTCGAAAATGGCGGGTGACATGACATTCGATACAGTGTTCAATTCTATACAAAAAAAGAAAACTAATATTTATGAAAATCAAATATTTCTGAGCACGTTAACTTCTCTTAGAATAATACATCCACCATCTGAACAACATAACATTGAAAAAGGCGTGGATCAGTTGTAGATATTCGTCTCGTAAGTATAAAGTGACTTTTGAGTAGAGCACTGCGGGACAGTCCCGAATCCCGAAAAATCCCGTTTGTCCTGTCCCGCGGGACAAACGGGATTGTCCCGAAAATTTTTCGGGACGGGACAATATAGAAAAAACTTGTGTCCGGGGAGAAACAGAAAAAGAACAGCTAAAGTAGATGCACTTGAAATGAAATCATAACGTAGTTGTTTATTTCCTAGTTTTTTTTTAATAGTTGATAAATAATCTATTTAAAAAAAAAATTCCTTACGTTTCTCAAAAGTATTATTCATATATGTAATAATAAATAACTAGATTCAGTAAAAGTTCGAAATATGTTTTCTATCAGGAGCTCTTATTACCTATATAAAGGAGAAATGGTGGGAAGAAGCTTCATGCGATCATACGTATGCAAACACAATACAGACATTGTTGACACAAAGGATTTCGATCTATTGAAATGTCTTTCATATGCACAGCTTACTTTGACAAAGGAATAAGGCGTGTTGTTTATTGCTATAACAAATATTCATTAGTTAATTGTATTTCAAAAGTTTAATGTCATTGCGTGCTTTTATGATGTTCTCTTGTTTGTTTTCTATTCTCCACTAAAAAAAAGCATCAAACCAAGAATTCCAGAGAAGTCTAAATCGAATTACAACTCCTCGAGCAGAAGAGTTTCTTATTCCAATATATTTTATTCATGTATCAAAACAGAGGAAAAGAGATCTGATTTATAATTCTGCTCCTTGCTCTAATTCTTTTGTATAAAAACAATTTACTTCAGTTGTATTTTCTTTCACTGAATGTGTGTTCATATTATACCGTTTATTCATCTATGAAATGTCATCCAGATAGCTTCGTCTCAATTCATCGAGGCGCATTTAACATTTGTTCAATGGGAAATAAATAAAGTTCATTCATAAATGAGTACGTGATCGAATAAGCCACTCTTCATGATTAGCATTGGGATTTGGACGTGAATTATGTTTTCCTTATTTTGACCCAAAGCCGTACCAGCATCCTGTTCGATGCTACAGATTTTCTTCAGATAAAAAATTCTTACCAATAAAAAAAATGAAAAGCCTAATCAGTGATCAATTTTCCAACAGTAATAACTAAAAACAAAATTGATAGAAAAACATTTTTGAAATTAGAAATCGATCGATATCTCAGCAGTGGGCAACAAATCGATCGGTGAGACAAATGCTCATTTCCAGCGGAAAAATGCCCTCCACGTCAAAAATGAATTTTTTTCCATTCTGTTCATATAGGACGACCGTCATATACATATATGCGTATGCGTCCATATTTCATTCCTATCTCATTCTTCCATGAATACCATTCAGAAAAGGAATACGTGCCAACACACACCCCCCCCCCCCCCCCCCCCCCCCCATAGACTCTAAAATTTACGTCATATCATATATACCTATTCACATATCTAACACTTTTCTTATAGAAGAAATCATTTTTTCATTTTTCCATTTCACTTTTACTATAGATATCATCATTATTCCTATGCATTTTCATTTTTCCGCTGCACTAGAATATATATACCTATTCACATATCTAACACTTTTCTTATAGAAAGACGCTCAAGTCAAAAATGTTATTTTATGCATGATGATATACATCAAGTTGTTACACGATAAAGAGAGCTATCTGTACTATACATACATAGTGAATGCAAAAATGAAAAGGCAGCAGAAAAATGACTTCAACTTATAGGAATAATGCTCGAACAGGAACGAAAAATGTCTGTCATCTATAAATCTATATACATATATTCTTAGTAGCAAGGAAATATGAAAAGACAGCGGAAAAGTGCTTTACTATAGAGGAAAAATGATTTTGTATATATGAGAAGAACGTCAAAGACAAAACGAATATGCCTCATCGAAAGATATGTTCAAACTTCATTATAAAGTCCACTGTTTCAATAATCGGGGAGAGGAGGAAGTTGAACTTTTGGTTATACAGAATAATTTGATTTTGTTGTTTTTCTTATTCTTGTTATTCTATTGTATAGTGAACAGCGATGAATGAACTTAAATTTGATTGGTGATTAAAAATTGTTTTTCTTTTTGATTGGTCGGTATTTGGAGCTTTTTGAATATTTTTCACATTAAAGAAACACGAGAGAGAAGACAGAGAATATTTGTCTTTCACGTTCGAATTGACTTCTTATCTATTAAAAATCTTTGGTAGATTTCAATCGAATTTTTCTCTAGCTTGTCGGTCGAAAACTACTTCAATCGAATAATCTTCCTTCGTATATTCACATTATCCTCATCGATTTTCATATTACCAGTAGCAGAAAAAAACAACTCTAAGATGAAATCAATTTTCCTCTTCTCGTGGTCATTATTCCATCATTCCTAACCATTTTTCCTATGCAGAATAGCATTATTCTGATCGATGTTCATTTTTCTGCTGAGGACAAAATACATATAACAACATGATGAAGTCATTTTTTCTCTTGTTATAGCCATTATTCCATTAATCTCAATCATTTTTCCTACGGAGAATAGCATTATTCTCGTGGATTTTCATTGTTCCGCTGATGAAAAAATATATGTAACTATAACATAAAATCATTTTCCCTCTTGTTATAGTCATTTTTTCGTTAGTCTCAACGATTTTTCCTATGAAAACTAGCATTATTCTGATAGATTTTCCTTTTTTTCGTTGATAAAAAAAATATATGTAACTAAAAAATAAAATGATTTCTCCTCTAGTTGTAGTCATTATCCCATTATTCTCAATCATTTTACCTATGAAGAATAGCATTATTCTCGTGGATTTTCATCTTTCCCCTGATGAAAAAATATATATCACTAAAACACACAATCATTTTTTCTCTTATCATAGTCACTATTCCATTATTCTCAGCCATTTTTCCTATGAAAAATAGCATTATTGTGATGGATTTTCATTTTTCCGCTAATCAAAAAATAATATATAACTATAATATAAAATCATTTTTCCTCTTGTGATGATCATTATTCCATTAT